>JAZAVK010000270.1:0-17520 GCA_037954305.1 Neonectria magnoliae
TTATTATTATTATTATCTTTAGCTATAAGAAGTTAGCTACTATAGTAATAAGATTATAGCGAAGCTATAATACTAGTAACGCTTAACCGAGTAGATATATATATCGGTAATCCTAGAAGAGGAAAGGATATTAGCTTAGTAACTTAGATTTATAGCTATTATAGGCATAGCTAGGATCTAGAGATAGAGAGACTTATAGAAGTTATTAAAGAAAGAAGAGAGAAAGGAAGGTATTATAGGCTAAATAAAAGGATTAAATACTAGAATCTAGAGTAGTAGCTAGTAGCTATTAATAGCTATAGAGCCCTAGGCCTATACTAACTATTAGCTACTAATAGCTAAGTACTAAATAACTAACCTATTAATAGCTAAATCTACCTACTTAAAACCTAGACCTCTAGCTACTAGCTACTAATAGCTTAGCATTATATAGCTAACCTACTATTAACTAAACCTACCTACTTAAATCTAGGTCTCTAACTATAACTATAACTATATAAAGGTCCTATACCTTAGCTACTAGTATACTTTTACTATATAATTAATATAAGCCCGCTCTAAGTAACTTTTTCCTCCCCTTTTACTCCCTATTAAGGTTTTTTCCCTAACTATAGGGAACTAGGATAATTCTAGTCCTAGTATAAAGAACTATTTACTTATATATAGCGATAGTATAAGGGGCCTAATATAGGCCTACTATAGATAGGATATAGGTTTTTATCTACCTGGTTTTTCCTATATCTATATAGAGTAAAAGTACTATCTACCTTCTAGGTCTATAGTATATAAATATAATAATAATAAAATATAGAAGTAGCTCTTTAAGGTCCTAGAGGTAAAAGTTAGTAAAAATTATATATAAATAAAGAAAATCTTTACTAAAAACTTCTCTAGCTATTAATATAGATAGATAACCTTCTTTATAAGTAGCTCTTTAATAATAAGATTATATAGGATTATATAATTATAAGGAAAACTATATTATTATAAAAAGATTTAGTAATAAAGTAATAATAACTTTAGTTTAAGGTTAATAGATAAAGTAATTATAATAAAGTAATATTACTTTATAAAAAGATTAATAGCTAGATATAAGATTTATATAGATAAGATATTAAGTTAAGATTATTAGATATATTTTTATTATTATTATATTATTATTTTAGCTACCTATTAATTATAGTTATACTTTTTTTATATTAGTATTTACTATATTACTATATATAAATATAAGAGATTACTAATATTAGTAATAAGATATAACTTTATATTTTTATAAATAGTATTAATAAGGTTATTAACTCTTTAACTATAGTTATAATAGTAGTTAATATAGTACTTTACCTACTATTCTTACTAAGGTATATATTTTTTTAAGATATATTATAAAATCTAATTTTACTATAGATTATATATCTTATTTATTTGTACGGCGACCCAACTTTGTCTTCAAGGCAGGGTGGCGCTCCACGAATCGCGTAGTCCACTTCCTTCCTAATGGCGCGTGATCCCCGTGACGCGCGAGAACGCTGCGGACGATAGTTCGCACTTGCGCGTGAGTTGGAGCGTGGCCGAGCTTTTCCTGTCGCAGAATCCAGCGCTCAAGGCCATCTTCTTGATCGGCGGTAAGGCGTAGTTGTTCTTGGCGAGCGACCTGACGACTTTGCGCACCAGTGAGGCGACCTCGTAGGGTGCTGGGTGGTAGACCGTTTTTTTTCGCGGCGGTCTTCAAAGAGACCCCATTCTTGACGTCTGCAATGGCATTTTCTAGGTCTTCCGCAGAGTATACCAGCATTGTAGAAGTAAAAGAAGAGGATGAAGTAAGAAAAAAGTGAATTGAAGAAGAACTCAATTTATCGTGGATTTAAATCCCGGTGTGGACGAGTCTGAAGATGCGTCTGAGGTGGGGGTCGGTTACTAGGGGGGGTCGGTTACTAGGGGGGGTCAGTTACTAGGGGGGGTCGGTTACATGGGTGCTTGACTTATTCATCCAGTGATTAAACACATGCCATATAATCGGTTCTAACTATTACCTTAGCCTCTTTGTATCTTTGGCTTTGCAACCATTGATAAGGCTACTGTGACGGTCGAGGTTCCCAACGTAGTAAACCGTAACCGAATTGGTTTATGTTGGCAGTTGTAATAGGGCGTAGTACTGAGCGTAGGGTGGCAAATCACGTCTGATAATGTTAAGAAATATTCTTGAGTAATTAAATTGTATTGAAAGCTGGAGAGCTATCTAAACACAGGAAGGTGGGAATGAGTGAAGCTATATATACTATTCTGATTTGCCTGGTCGATCGTGGTCGAACGCGGTCTTGTTCGACCTGTTTGACCATTTAAGGTTAAGGTTTCACTGGGAACGATGGAGCGTGAGGAGCGATACATCGTTCCTGTCGCTCCATCGCTCCTTCCCTGATTCGCCCGTGAGGCTGACTCATCAGCCTTACCGTTCGGTGTTTTGCCACCCTTCTGGCTTGGGTCGTGACAGCTACTAATAAAACCCTCTACAGCCGCACCTTTAGCCAGGTCAACGTATGGGCTAACCTCATACAGCATACGTCTACCGTCTTCTATATATCGGGCACATCTTTGCTGTATATGAGGGCATGGTCCGCTTCTCGAACGATCTCTTGAGATAACAACAGTCCCTTCCAAACCTATCCTCACCAGCTTCAAAATCTGGTTTATAACCCAATGAGGCTATTTCCTGCGGTAGATTTGGCACGGGGTGAGCCGGAAGTTCGGACCCGGTAGCAGCGACAAGAGTGGAATGCAATCCATCTAAACCCACCCAATCAGTGGTTATTGCCCTAGCAAATCTGCTTCTAGAATCCACATATCACGTATGAATAATTGCGCTAGAATGGTTCCTCCAGGCTCCCTTTGGCGGGCCGCTTGCCGGACCGGTCCCTCCTGTTAAAACTTCTGTGAAGAGAGCAATATAGTTGGAGTTCAAGTACTAATTAAATAACCCATTACCTACTTCCTGTCCACATTTGCAGTGGCCTACCACAGTGTTAGTTAACGAATACACGTTGTGTTATCAGACTTCTGATGCGCTAGAATTTAGCCCTCTTACAGCCACAAGGGTTGGAAATGTTAAATCGGGACTTTAACATTGTTGTATCAAAGATTTCACCAGTTTGGTTATACTACATCATGCTTACTTAGGTCCTTAAAACCAGACGAGCTAGGCTGCTGTGTCAAGGAGTGTATGTTCGCCAAGAGCCGCAGCCTCGCCTACTATGCGAATGGGAGACATCAAAATGATTGACAGCAAAAACTAAGGTAGATCTTCAAAAACAAGCCCTGGTTGCATCCTACACATGTACTTTCAGCTTCCTGGTAATCAACACATTCTGCCCCTAAGCACCCCATCCGCCCACATAAATGCACTGAATCGTCCCGAAAATCCAGTTAGTCCGTGCATCATCACCAGGCGGGTAGACCGACTCCTCCTCAAGAGCCTAAACCAGGTTGCTCGGAAGTCAGATAACACAAGTCTCAGACATCCGTCACCGGAAGTTGTTGTCGAATCGCTTGAACGTGTAGCCGATGAAAGGCAAACTCATCTGAAGCGACTCATCTGGTGGCGCCTGCGCGCCCTGGGTCATGAGCAGGGCGGCATTTTCGGTTTGGTCGATCTCGTCGGTGGGGAAATACGTGGTATCGATGTTGGAGGTCAATCGTGGCTCAAATGGCGCCCTAATTCGGCGCAGCTGGTCAAACTGAACGCCGTGGAAGAAGGGATGTGCTTTGAGGTCCTGCGCACCGCCGCGTCCGAGTCGGTTCTCAGGATTGCAAACCAGGCTAAGTTGTTAGTATTATATATAATCTAAAAAATCTAGAACTCCATCTCACCTTCGGATTAAATTTTCGGCTTCTTGACCCAACTGGATATCATCGGGAAAGTACAATGCTTGTCTCCAATTCACGATTTTTCGATACGTGTCATGGCGGTCCTCAGCGCAGAATGGAGGCCACCCCACTAAGCACTCAAACATGATCGTGCCAAGAGACCACCAATCGCAGCTGAATGAGTATCCTTGACCAGTAAAGATCTCGGGCGCAATGTAGTCTGGGGTTCCGACCGTGGAGTAGGCAATCAACCTTCTTGACCGCCGCCACTCGTTGATCTGCGATCGGTTGCTAACAGTGAGGTTGATTTGGTCAATCGCAATTGAATTCCGGTCTCGTGGCTTGTTAGACTTTCCTTGGAGTAGCTGTTGGTAGTAGCTATTGTCATGTAGACGATGGAAACCAGTGGAGAGACCGAAGTCAGTCAATTTGACATGGCCGCCACGGTCAAGGAGAATATTATCCGGTTTGATATCTCTGAAGGGTATTAGTGACGAAACCTATGTTTGGGCGCGATATACCGATGGATGAAGCCTAATGCATGAACAGTCTCAATGGCTAAAATGCATTCAGCCATATAAAACCGGGTAATATCTTCCGAGAAGATTTCGTATTTAATGAGCATAGTCATTAAATCACCACCCGGTAGGAACTCCATCAGCATATAGAGAAAATGCGAGTCTTGGAAGGTAGTAAAGAGCTTGACAACCCAGGGACTTTCGGCCTCAGCCAAAATATCTCGCTCCGACCGAACGTGTGCAAGTTGATCTTTCTCAAGCATCTCTGTTTTGATGAGTGACTTGAGTGCGTAGACCTGGCCGTCTGTCTTCTTCTGTACCAGTTTGACTTCACCAAAGGCGCCTTTACCAATAACCTTGATTGTTTGGTAGTTCTGTGGCTTATCCTTGGTTCGCAAGAACCGAAGGTATTGCCCCTCTTTGCGCCCGGTAGAGGTCCAAATCTGTTGTCGCCGTGAAGGTGAATCATTTGCTTCCTGGAGTTTTTTTTCCATCTGGCTTTGTCTAGAGAAAGAGTTGTTAGTATGAGAGATTCTTCATCAAATTGCGTTAATCGTCACAGCGTGGTAACAGGATTGCGTACCTCTGGTTCCTCTCTCGAGCCCGCTTTACGCTGTCTTTGAAGAAATCGGCGGCCAATTGGGAACACTTCTTCTGATTGTTATTGGCGGTCGGACCGTACTTGTCTGGGTCTCGCTCCGGGGCTTGCACGAATACTCTCGTTGAAACTGATATCGGCGGCGGCATTGGGGGCGCCATACGGTTGTCGAAGTTTGGCATGTTCTGTCCAGGGAGATACCCAGTGCGGGGACGTTGTGATGGCGCTAGTCCATGAAAGCCGTACGGAGAGGGCCTTGCGTCTCCACCGAGGTTCTGGTGGGAGAACTGGCGAACAAGGGCGGTGTTGGGATCAGTAATCCCCGGGTGGCTAGGTGGAGGCTGGGCGGGATACTGTGGCAGGTAGTGATTCTGGGCGAAGTAGCCAGACGGTGCAAAACCACCTGAGTAAGGCGGTTGTGCAGTTTGGGTTTGACTGTGTGTACCATCGTCTCGTAGACTTGAAGCAGCCTGGAAGACCGGCTGGGGGAATGTTGATGGAGTCGTGGGATACTGGTCATGGCTCAATGCATGTGTGTCATTATTGGGTCGCAGTATGGGGACAGGCCGATTCTTGTCCATCGTTTCCTAGTCCGGCACTGGACACGGGCTTGCAGGAGCACTCTGTGCTTGCAGAAGTCTTAGCATTGACTATGAAGTACTAGAAGGAAGAAAGAATAGAGTGCGAAGACAGTTTATATAACTAAAGGGGAAATGAGATGATTGTTGTTGAAGTTCTGTTAGGAATCAATAGGGTTAAGGCACATCGAGATGCTTGATGGTCGAGGCAAAAGGAGTGAGGAGAAAAGGGGCAAAAGGGAAGACGGAAAGGATTAATAGTTAATCCGGAGCACCCAAACTGCCTCCCAGAGTGAGATTACCTAATGATATTTGTAATATTGCTAGCCCTTAAGGGTGCCTGAAACGGTACCCATGGCATTTGGCGCTGGGTGCCCTGGCGCTGACAAGCCAAACGCCACATTTCTGCATGGAGCAAAAATTCGCTGTAACTGCCTCCAGCTACCGATATCATATGCCCATGCCAACGTTTGGCAAGGGCAATATCTGGGCGGGCGTGGACTTCCAGAAGGAGGGCATTGCCGACATGATGGAGAGCTTCGTATGGGAGCCAGCAATGGTCAAGATCACCATCCAGGCAGCCACTGAGGCCAGCCGCTTGAGAGTGGATGAGACGATTCGGAATGAGGAGAGCGCGCTGCAGGCGAACACAATTTGGGGTTTTTTATTTTTCAATCGACATGGCAGCACTCTGCTGGCATGGCTGACTTTAAATGCTGCGGTCAGCCCATTCTTGGCTGTGTTTGCCGGTGACCCGGGCTTCTGGCTATCATAATGCAGTAGCCAGGGCGCGGGCGCAGCATGAGGTTGTCCTCAAGTCCATAGTACTGTGCGAAGTACAAATGGTCTCCGGTGTAGGTGCCTCCAACGGGGGTTCTGCGGGTCTGAAAACGGGACCGACCTAGACCCGAAAAGGGGTCCGCCAACCCCAACACATGGATTAAAGCTGTAACTTCAACACTGAAAGAATCCGGTTGCCTAGAATCGAGGACCTTCGCATTCGCAAGCCATGGTTCGCTCTTCGCGACAAAAAAATCGGCTTCGGGTAAGCGCGGATGGTCAGTCCTACGTGGCACTCATGCGCATTCATCATCGAACGCGTAACTCTTCTTGCGGCACCTGGGTAGGTTCTAGTGTGCAAGTGCCAGTGGCAAAAGCACAGATCCAACTCCCCAAGTTGGGAATGCGCCATCACATGTAGGACAGCAAGTTCAGCCTATTGATAACCTACTAGTCTTTTTTCTCATTTCTTATCTCTTATTTCAAGATGAAATCACCCATCTGCATTATTGCTCCAAGAGCAGTGCCAAACAACTTACAGAGCACCGACAGAATGGTCCAGGGTAGCGTCAAAGAAAAAGAAATAACAGGACTCGAATTGATTTTCTCCCTCTGACCTCATCTACTAGACAAACAGATTATCCTGCCAAACTATGACCCGCGTGCAAGGATACTTAGGAATAATAACAGGATAGGGGTAAGATTAACTTACCCAGCTTAGTAAGGGATGTCTTCGTGTCGAGCCGGCTGGATAACTTAGCAGGGAAGTTCTCTGTCTCCAGCCTTATTCGGTAAGTGGGGCCGATCTCAAACTGGCTTTACTGATGTTTGACGTCTGCAAGATGCCCATACGTCAATTCTCGGTCTTGAAGAAACGTAAAGAGAATAATCACAGTCAAGTTGCAAGGACTGATCATGCGTATCAGATGTGGCTCTACTGACCCGTGTATACATTCAGTTGACAACATTCGCCAACGCCTTGGATATGCAAAAACATCGTGAAACCTCTCGTAACTAACATCGGACTTTGGGGATCTTGTCCTTTTGTTTTACGAGCCACTACTACGCCTCCTGTTCATTGATAGACTGCAACCGTGGCTGCAGCACCTCGAGATTGGACTGGCCCTCCTCGTCGGGGTATGCTTGAAAGACCTCCCTTCTCATTACTCTCCTTGGGGCCCGCCTGCCGGTGAACAGCTCGAACTGTGCGAAGCCCTGTTCAGGTAGTAGATCAAGGCCGTCCATGGCTACCCAGCCTCGTGCCGACTCGTTTCTGACTTGTGCGAGCAACGGCGTGTGCAAGGTCTTGTATGCCAACTCAATCACAACGCCCCCTGTCCGGCTGCCAAGCCATGACTCTGGAACCGTAAAATCTGGAGCCGGGACATCACCCATACGGTGTGTCGGTATACACGAAACAATGACAGTAGGCAATCGGAACTCCTCGGGCCACGCATCGTCTAGTGATCGGATAACATGGAATCGTGTAGTCTCAGCTCTAGCGCTGAGCAACTTGAAGTCTTTCTTTTGGAGAAGCTGAGTAAAGTGAACCACTAGCTTTTCTGCATTTTCAAGAGTGCGGTTGTAAATAACCACGTTGTTGATGCCGATCTGGAGCATAGCATAGACTGTAGCACGCGCCATGCCTCCAGCACCTATGACCAGTCCGCAGGTGCTTGACACGACAGCGTTGGCGGGAGAGAGGCCGCGACGGATGCAAGCTCTGATGCCGACCCAATCAGTGTTTTCTCCGTATAGCGCTTTGATGGGACCGGCTCTGTTGGTTCCATAGAAGAAGCCCGCTCCCATCGGAACTGAGCCGTCGGGGTTGAGGTGGCGAATCGGAATTAAGGTGTTCACAGCCCCGATTGCTCGAGCATGACTGCTTAGAGTGTGCGTCAGAGTTATGACCTCAACTTTGAACGGGAGGCCAACTGAGGCGCCTCCGAAGTTGGGATCTTCGAGGAGGTGTTTGATACCACGAAGGGAGGATGACGAGAAGGGTTGGTAGCGATGTGGAATGCCGCACGCGTTTAGCGCGGATGTATGCATGGCTGGGGACAAGCTGTAGTCAACGTTGGCGCCAAAAACATAGAGTTTCATTTCGTCATATATGAAAGACGAGAAGAGGGCCTTGGTCGCTCCAAGCGCAGTGACACAGGGCATGATTGGCGGCTTCGCGTTCACCCTTGTCAGGGATTCCGGACGGACTACCGTCATGATATGATTGAAGGACGCTGAATTTTTGCCGAGCGGACCAGAGTTATAACAGATCAGTGGTATTTTAGGCCCTTCCATGGCGGCCACGGCGCACCTCAGGTGTGTGATGCTGAAGTTGTCTTCGATGCGCGTCGCCGGACGGATAAGCCGAGCAAGGTCACAACCCAGCCGGTTGGCCTTGGAGTACCAGGAAACCCAAACTGACGATTCCCAGGGCGGAGGATCTGTGACGATGAAACAATTTCCAATGATCTTGGTTCTTTTTCGAGTAGTTAAGATTCGAGAAATGTGAGGATTGTCTAGCCTCAGGTCAACCGTCATCATTTCTGGAGCCAGTCGAACGGCGTGGTGAATGAGATCGAGATATACTCGAACGCCTTCCTCACTAGCCATATGAGGAAGAAAGATGTGAAGGATAATAGGAAGGATTGTGCTTCTCCTCACCCTCCCAATACCCCTTGTTATGTCGCCTGCCAGCTTGGCGCTGAGGTCGCCTGTTGTACTGGTCGAGTCTGGGTGTGCTTCCAAGTGCTCAGCTAGGTCGTGCACCACGATTTGGATAACATCTGCTCCAGTCACATGGTCTTCGACGTCGATGCTCTCGTTCAAGACATCAGATAGTGGAATCGACATGGCGTACGTGAACTGGCGTTCCTCGGTTGGAATCCTTGCTAGAGGGAAGGCAGACTCGATAAAGGGGATCGCTCCTGTCGGATAGATCAAAGACAAGAATTTGAGGAAGTGTCTTTCGACATACTTCAATGACAGGTACGGAGTCGGAGTTCTCTGCATCAACGACAGTCTGGAGGAAGAATAGTCTGGCAACTTGGCGGGCTTCTCTGAGCCGTTGAAGAACTCGAAGTTGGTGCAAGTCCTGAAAATGGCACAACTGACGTTGAGAAGGTTCCATATCTTGCCAGAGTCGTTGATCCGGAGGTGCTGCTGAATTGCATCTGCATCGCGCACGATATGGATAACGGGGTTGGTGGCAGCGAATTCTCGAAGCAGACTCTGAACACGGCTCTCCATCCAGGAACAAACAAGAATGCAGCCAACACGGTGGCGATCAAGAGCAGCTTGGAGGACTTTGGCTTGCTGCTTGTAGCACTCAGCTGAGCCATGCTTGGCCTTGTAGCCAGCACTAGAGAAGCCGGAAGCGCGTTGGAAGGCGGTTTCCAGGTCGATGACCTTTCGATTCATGGCCTGTGACGCCATGATCGCAAGCGTTGACTTTCCAGCACCTCGGATACCGGCGAGGAGCATCGATGCATCCGGGCTAAACTCGGGGACCTCGCCGGTCAATGGGGGGAGCGTTGGGGAGGACGGTCTAGTGAGGGAATCATGAGGTTCCGTTCGCAACGCCGCGGTGGCTCCTCGTGGGGGCGTTGAGATGATCTGTGGCTGAGACTGGGACTGGGACTGGGACTGGGACTGGCTGTTGCTACTGATACTGCTGCTCCTGCTGCTCATCTGGCTGCGAGGCTGCGAGCGTGACTGGGAGCGGGAGTGGGAAAGCGGCGGAGGAGGAGTGCGCGCGAGGATATCCTCGTGGCCAAGCATGGCCCCGAGGGGTCTCTTGACGCCGGCCATGTATTGGACTGTTGGCTGCGTTGCTTCATCAAGCGGCGCGTCTTGGATCAGCCATGGCGACTCGAGTCGTCAGTTGTCAGTCGTCCGTTAGTGTCTGGGTGGTCTGGTTGCGCCCAGGTGGTGCGATTGAAGAGGAGAGAACGAGAAGATCAGGGAACAGGCGGATGAGCGGGAGTCTGGGGGAGACCTGGGCCGTGTGCTGGTCAACTGGTTTGCAAAGAGCGAGAAGCAAAAGCATCACGGCACCCCAAGTTTGAGTTACGGTTGTCTCCCCCACCACAGAGCCGGGTGGAGTAATCCCGGGGTCCCCGCCCGGTTTTCCAGGCGGCAATTGGCCGGGAAAGCGTTCATCCGCTCCACACTCAGGAATAAGCACCCCACCATTGGCTGTCGGCACAGTGGCACGTCAGCTCTCCATCTCATCTCCCCATCTCGCCGTCCTAGGCCTACGATCTCCCCAGGACCCCAGATTCCCCCCGCATTACGACTCCGCGGCCTCGCTCTTTTCCCGTTGTCTTCTGCTGCCGCTGTGAGATGGCGCGAGCATCGTACGAGCACTTGATCTGTGGTTCACTGCTCTCGTCCGCCATGCCTCTGCGTGCCTTGTGGCACTGGTAGGTAGCTCCTTGACGACGACGACACGGTTCGCCACGCCCAAAGGATGCCGCCCAGGAAACGCGAGGGCAACGATGCGGACTCCTTCACTGCCCCAGCGGCCTCGGCGCCAGCCAAACGACAGAGAGTCTCTCTTGCTTGCGACTCCTGCCGCGCTGCCAGGGAGAAGTGCGATGGCAACCATCCTCACTGCGGAACCTGCGCTGCCCAGAACCGGCCATGTTCATACACCCCTGCATCACGCAAGAGAGGTGTGCAGACGGGCTACCTGCGCACGATAGAGCTCTCCCTCGCCTGGCTGTTTGAGCAGGTCCCCGCCTGTGAAGGAGCTCTGCATCAACTTCTCACTCAGAATGATGGTGCTGAAGGTGCCCGCATCCTGGCAACCAAGGATAAGGCTGGCCACCGACTCTACCGGAGGTGGAGCAAGAGCCGCGTCCACAAAGACATTGGGAGACTTCTCTCTGATGAGAAGACGCCTCGGACCGACACATCCGCAGAAGATTCCGAGACGGAAGAAGGCATCAGTCCGCCAAACCCATTCCTTTTCGACGCCAAGCTATCTCCCGACTTTTCCACTCAAGGAACAGCTGCTTCACATGGGAACCTATCCGCCAATTCATATCCTATGCATTATCCGGAAACCTCACCGGGGTCTGCACGACTGATACTGCCCTCCGACTGGGAGCGCCTCCTCGACATATACTTTACATACACTCACTGCTGGTTCCCGATCATTGAACGGGATTCCATCATCAGCACCGCCATGAGATATCCACCCGAAGGCCTTCACTTTGACCCAAACTACTCATCCGCCCTCCACGCTCAGTTGTGGGCAGTGTTGGCTATATCAGCATTCCAAGACGCGGCCTCTTCCCGATGCCGGCACGATGGAACCTTCTCTCCGACCAAGATTTACTCCATCGCCCGCCGTCTTATTCCTCCCGAGGACGGCAACTTCGAAACCCCTCATATTTGCGCTCTTCTTCTCCAATCCCTGGTCCTACTGGGCCAGAGGAAAAACATGGCAGCGTGGTTACTGGTCGGGAAGGCCTCGCGCCTCGCTCTAAGCAGTCGATCTGCTAACACGCATATGTTTCCGGTCCGGCAGGGCAGTGAGGTGTCTGTTAGTGATCCGGAAACTCGAGTAGTAGCCGCCGCGTTCATGTTGGATACACTGTCATCATTGTGTCTTGGTCACCCCGAAGTGACGATGGGAATGCGCTCAAGCCTGCCCTCTGACACCTTGGTTGGTCTCGTAGACCCCGATGAAACCTGGGCTCCTGTTCCTGGACTTGGTCCGACGTCGGACGGAAGGGCGGCATCGTCGCAGACTCCTGCACAGCCGTTACCCACTTTCCGACAGCTGTACGCTTTCTCCAAGCTCTGGGCGTCCAGCGTGGACGCCAGACTGCATGATGGTCCCACTCACCGAAGGATCACCCCTGAGGACTTGGTGAAGAGCTTGGATGCCCAATTTTCCTTTTGTAATTCGCTCATCTTCGGCGGCTCGACACCAAGCGTTCCATCGGCCTTTCTGCTACAGGCCATGTTCTTAACGGTCACGTTGGATTTGGTGCCGGGACACAGGCCGTCCCTGTTTTCGAATCTGCTGGAGGTCGTCGAATCATGTTTAGAAAGTTTTGGTGCTCCGGGGACGCCTGCTCTCATGATCACTCTGATGGAGATTGTGAACCGGCATGGGCATAGCGAACGGATGCACGAGCACGACAAGTCGAGATGGGAAACGGCAATGGGAACCCTTCAAGGTGTATGGAAATCCGACGCATCAATGATGGAGGGCGCCGGAAGACTTCAAAACGCGGCGGCCAGGGTGGAGACGGTCACTCACCGGACAGTCGGCCCTCCCTTCTTGGATGAGCTATCAACCGCGACCTACCACACAACACACAGACCATCGAGCACCTCAGGGGAGACAGACACTCGAGAGCTTACCCGGCTACCGCAACACCAAAAAGAGCAGCCTCTACTATCGTATGAGCGGCACAGATATGCAACTAACTCAGAGGCAAGTCCCGGAACATCGCAGTCACTGTATGCAGTGACGCCGAACCTGACGTTCCAATCGCCTCCCTTGAGCGGAGGGCATACCATACCCATATTTCAAAATCCAAGCATGCCAGGCCAGCTGGTGGATTACGACGCGATCCTGGAAGAACTTGGATCTATCGACTGCGCGGACAGCATAGACGTGGATCCGCAATTCATGACAAACTTGGGATTCGCTCCAGGCTGCGACTTGGGCGAGATGTTCCAAGGCGATTTTGGTACATGAGATAAATTCAAATCAAGTAATTCGCAATGCCTCGGGGACTGAGTGGCTAGCCGTGTGTGTGTATCATTCATGTGACAAAACAGGCTTGGCTAATAGGTTGGCTAACTCGGGACAGTATCGGAGTGAATGGGGTATCGTACGTGAGGATTGATCCATGGGGGTCCATGGCATGGGGTCCACGGGGTTTACGGGTTTACACTGCATACGGGGTCCAGGTATGATGCCTTCATGATGTCGATGAGGGTTGGAAAGTAACATGGGAAAGACAGATGGGGACAAGGGATGATGGGGATGGTGAGGACATGGGGACCATGAGGGCAGCATGTTGCATGGATCGTCCCCATCTCCTCCACACCGTGGCCGAGGCGAGCGGAGAAGCTGTCGACTTGTCGAGAACTCCAATGGACGGGCTGAGGTTTCATCCCCCACGGCAACCGTGCAAGCCCAGCAAATTTCAGACAAGGTTGGTCCCGTGGGCCACGTCCAGATTCGATGCGGAGACTCGGTCCAGATTCGCTGCTACGTACCCTTACCCCGAGTCAGAAGGGTGGGCGGGCGGTTAAGGCTTTATCCCAACCCATGCCGCGACAAGCCTCTAGCTTGTAAGTGCGCAGAGCGACAGCGGAACAAGGAGGCGTCTGCGCGGGCTGATGACAATATCGATCATTCTCCTTTGACGGAAACGAGTTCATCCCCCACACCGACCCCGCAAACCCCGGATTAATCTCCAGTTCCAGAGACGGCTGTCGACGCTGGGCGAGCCGGGATGCTGGCGTATAGCGACTATGCTCGGTGTGGGAGCAAGTATCGTGCTAGCAGGTCCTGGGGCGGTTTTTTTTTCCCCCTTCTCCAGAGCAGAGGGCACAGACCATGGAAGTATGGGGCGAGCCCCGATGCGACGCTTCTGGTATAAAAGTTTGTCTCCCAGAACGCAATTCCGGGGTTCTCAGAGTTGTCGCCGCCACAACACCATCAACCACAACACCATCGTCTCTACATCTCAGAGTCAGCAACGATGGGTCTCCTTACTTTGAAAGAGGACCGGCCGACCCCGAAAGAGGTGTACAATTGGCGCGTCTACTTCTGTGCTGCCACGGCTTCTTTCGCAGCATGCACCATCGGCTATGACTCCGCCTTCATCGGCACTACCCTGGCGCTGCCGTCGTTTGTCGACGAGTTCGACTTCGATACCATGGACCCGGACAAGCTGGCCCTGCTCAAGCAGAACATCGTCTCCGTCTACCAGGCCGGTGCCTTCTTCGGCTCGCTGTTCGCCTACTGCTCCAGTTACTTCATCGGTCGCCGCAAGTCACTGATCCTGTTCTCTCTCGTCTTTATGGTCGGTGCCGGCATGATGCTGGGCGCCAATAAGGAGCGCGGTCTCGGTCTCATCATCGGCGGTCGTGTCCTGGCCGGTATTGGTGTCGGTGGCTGCTCCAACATGACGCCCATTTACATCTCCGAACTCGCTCCGCCCGCTGTCCGTGGTCGGCTGGTCGGTCTCTACGAACTCGGATGGCAGGCTGGCGGCCTCGTTGGGTTCTGGATCAATTACGGCATCAACAAGACTCTTGCTCCCTCGCATAGCCAGTGGCTCATTCCCTTCGCCGTCCAGCTTATTCCCGCCGGTCTGCTGCTCATCGGTTCCTGCTTCATCCCCGAGTCACCCCGATGGCTGTTCTCCAAGGGCAGACGTGAGCAGGGCCTCAAGATCCTCTGCTGGATGCGAAACCTGCCCGAGGACCACATCTACATTGTCGAGGAGATGAGCTACATCAATGAGGAAATTGAGCGCTTCCACAACGATGTCGGCGCTGGCTTCTGGAAGCCCTTCCAGGCCCTCAAGGACCGCAAGATCCAGTGGCGATTCCTCCTCGGTTCCCTTCTCTTCCTCTTCCAGAACGGTAAGCAACTGACTCACTCCGTCCACGTCTCATTTTCGTGACACAGAACTGACCCTTCTCAGGATCCGGTATCAACGCCATCAACTACTACAGCCCTACTGTCTTCAAGAGCCTGGGCATCACCGGCACCAACACCGGCTTCCTCACCACCGGCATCTTCGGCGTGGTCAAGACGGTGCTCACCTTTGTCTGGATCATGGTTCTGATCGACCACATGGGTCGCCGCAACCTGCTCATGATCGGTGCTGCCGGTGGAGCCTTCTGCATGTACTTCATCGGCGCATACATCAAGATCGCCGACACCGAAAGCGTTGACACCACCACCACCGAGGGCGTGAGCCTCACCTCCGGCGGCATCGCCGCCATCTTCTTCTTCTATTTGTGGACGGCCTTCTACACGCCCTCGTGGAACGGAACGCCCTGGGTCATCAACTCGGAGATGTTCGACCAGAACACGCGATCCCTGGGCCAGGCCAACGCGGCCGCCAGCAACTGGTTCTTCAACTTCATCGTCTCGCGCTGGACCGTCACGGCCTTTGACAAGATGGGATACGGCGTCTACATCATGTTTGCCTCGCTCATGGTGGTTTCTGTTGTCTTTGTGTTCTTCTGCGTCCCCGAGACCAAGGCCATTCCCCTGGAGGCCATGGACCGCCTCTTTGAGGTCAAGCCCGTCCGCAAGGCGCACAAGCTGGTGCTCGACGAGCTTCGCCTTCATGACCGGGAGTTCCGCCAGAACATTGATGGCTTGGACCTGAACGAAGAGAAGGCCCGAGACGAGCAGGTGGAGATCAAGGATGTGTAAAGCGATTTACGGGAGGAATGAGATATGGGACACGTACGAGGACTACATTCTCTGTGTGATAGACTCAGTGCTGTCCAATAACAAATAAGGCCTTGTAAATTATGGCACTGTCAACGCCTGTTTCTAATTACTCCTCGTCTCGTACCCATCTTCAGTGCTCATCTGGCCCAATACGATCCCGGCCCACTACGATCCCGGCCCGAAAGAAAAGTTTGCAGTGTCATCGACCCATTTGATGTCCGTCTGCGGTAAAAAATGGCTCGACTTAGTTTGATGAGACTTTGCTGGGTTGCAATTACCCTGAGATGCACAGCTTTATCCCTAGGTGGACATGAGTTGGGTGGGCTAGGTGTAGGATTAGCCTTAGCCTTGGTATCTTACAGCGACTAAGGCTTTGCATAGGACTACGAATAAACACGGTGCATTTTAGAAATAAGGCTTTGCATCTTAGATTTGTCCTGACTTACGTGGCTGGAGCTTCTGCAGTGTTTTCTTCCTAAACTGTGAATCTATCAAAACCGAATCAAGCCAACAACCGTTCTTTCTTTCGTAAATGTGGCCGTCAATGCTCGCTTCTATCAAACACACACACATCGTCATCTAACCTAGAAGACGTGCTCATACCCCCAAAATAAATAAATAAATAAATAAAAAAACGCTATGCAAAATCCCTGAAGCAAAAAGGTCGGCGTCTACAGCTTCGACTGTTGCCGCTGGGCCACCTTCTCGGCAATGGCCAGCTGCACCTTGTCCTTGGGCAGCTCGTCGACGGCACGGCCGGTCCAGTACTTGTCCTGCTCCAGGCCCTGCCATATCAACGCCTCGGTGCCGAGGATGACCTGCCAGCCCTTCTCCTCGGAGATGGCGCCCAGGCGCGTGAAGGGCGTCGGGTTGTAGCACATCTCCAGGATGGCGCCCTTGGCGTCCTTGTCGAGGAAGGCCTCGGTGACGGCGCGGGCGAGCATCTCCTCGGGCGTCTGCGGCTCGAAGTCGGGCACGCAGGCGACGATGGCGCCGGGGGCGTCGAGGTCGACGGCGTGGGCGACGGTCTTGACGTGCAGCAGCGAGTCGCCGTAGCCGCGGGCGACGCAGTCCTTGACGACGGCGTCGACCTCGGCCTCGTCGCGGTTGACCAGGTAGATGGCGGTGGGCTTCATCCACTTCCACAGCGCGTAGATGGCGCTGCGGGCGGCGCCGCCTCCGCCGACGACGAGGGCCGGGCGGTTGTGGAAGACGGCGTCCGGGTCGGCGACGTTCTGGTAGAAGGACTCGCGGATGCCGATGGTGTCGGTGTTGGCGCCGCAGAAGATGCGGCGGCCGTTGTCCTCGCGGAGGAAGAGCGTGTTGCAGGCGCCGACGTCGCGGCACTCCTCGGTCAGCTCATCGAGGTAGGGCAGGATGGCGACCTTGTTGGGCATAGTGACGGAGGCTCCTGAAGGATGTCAGTACTGGTTGCCGTGCGGGTTAGTTGAGGCTCTCACCGTAAAAGTCCCGGTGGCGCGCCAGCTCCATGAAGCCGGGAATGTCGGCCGAGTCCAGACGCACCTGGCCCCATCGCAGGCCGAGATCCCGGTAGATGATGTTGTGGAAAAAGGGCGACAGCGAATTGGTCAGCTTCTTGCCGAAGAGGTAGCCGTGGCGGTCGAGGCGGGAGACTTCGTTGGAGGTGAGGGAGTCACCTGAGGGATAGGATTGGAGAGACATGGTTTATGAGTGTGAGTGTGCGTGTGAGTGTGAGTGTGTGTGTGTGTGTGT
>JAZAVK010000271.1:0-17489 GCA_037954305.1 Neonectria magnoliae
GGGGGGGGCTTGGTGCAAAAGCAAGCTGCGAGTGATCTGTCACGAGTACGAAGGAGGTCAGAAAACCCCATCGGCCATGGTAAGGTGGACGGACGGAGGCCGGAGCGCTCCATTCTCTCACGGCGGGACCGTACCGCCGCCGCATTATTTAGCCGGGGGCTCCAATTCTTATGCGCTGCTGGCTCGGCACGCCTAGCCTTTATGGGATGGATGGCAATTCCTTGGGTCGGGGCCCTGGTCATGATGAGGCTGCTGGGCGCTGCTCCACCACGGCGATAGATCCCCAGGATGCGTGTGTGCACTGGTGTAGAGGCGCGAGGCGCGAGGCGCGAGGCGTGAGGCGTGAGGCGTGAGGCGGGAGCCCGTCATGGCCGACATGGATGCCCCTCCCCATCATTTTGGCCCTGCGCGCCCTTGCGCCGACGCCGACGACCCAGCCAGGGCCAGCAGCACGAGCCCTGGAAGCGCGTCCTCGACGAGTCTCTGGCTGCGTCTCTCCGTCTGTCTGTTGTTGGAGCGTGGAGGGCAAATCCCAGGCCGCCCAGGAAGACCCCTGGTCAACCGACGCTGCCGGCCATCCATCTTTCACCGCATTTTGGGGGGGGGCCCAATGACTTGCGGTTCCGGGGCAAGCATGGGCGTTCCTTTCCTGCAGCACAGGGCGTTTTGGTCTGCTGCTTCTTCGGGTCCCATTTTCCATCGCATCGCATCGCATCGTCAGTCAGCCAAACAAGTTTGGTGGCGACTCGCAGGAGCTGAGGTGGTCGGCGGTTGTTTTGAGGAGCCGTGGGGGCTGAAGCCAGGTTGGTTGCAGCGGCTCTTGTTTGCGGCTGCTCCAAACCCATTCGTTGTTGTTCTTTTGAGGTCTGGACTTGTGGCCGGTCCTCGTCTTCCTCGTCTTCCTCCTCATTCTTGATTGCCAATCGACTTACACACACTAGCGAATTTCCGATGGGCATGGTCAAAGAAACAACGGGACCGACAACGGGTAATGTTTACGTAGTAGCAGTTTGGCAGGGTGCACCGTTGCACCCCAAGGCACCCCTAGCCCGGCTCCCGTCGAACTATTCTGGAATGGCCCATCCATCGCATGGGATCGCTTGCACCGAGTCGGCCTGGGTTCCTCTCGTCCTGTTTCTCATCCCCATTCAACATCCACCTCGGGGTCTGCGGGATGGATACGACTGTACGGAATCCGTACCAAGTTAACATTGGGGTTTCCCATCCCGCTCTTTTGTTTTGTTTTGATATGCTGTAATTAGTCCGCACCAGTCCACACCACGATGTCTCTTTGCCAGAACCTCCGATGATGGCCCCTCTGTGTCCAGCCTGAAGCTTCACTTTGTGGAACTCGGACGAGTGAGAGGAGACGGAGAGACGGAGAGACGGAGAGACGGAGACAGGGCATGGCTGGATCGATCCAGTTCATGGTCTCGGCCCCAGTTTCAGTGCCGGCTGCCTTGTGTGTCTCTGGGTGTCTCTGGCCTGTGTCTCTGGCTCCCGCGCCCGCAGCTTCAACACCCCGCCAGCATCATCTGGGACATTGCACCTCGCCCTGGATCATGGCGTCGTCATAGCTCATAGCTCATGGCTCATAGCTCGTAGCTGGGGATTGGCGTTCACCTCCACCCATTCCTGAGCTCGTGCCCCTTGGGAACGATACCGCAAACCGCAAACCGCAACAGAAGGAGCAGCCAGAAAGGACGACGCGGAGCATCTCTCCCCCAACTTCCTCCCAGTGGTTCACGATTCACGGTTCGCCCGTCCAAGAGTCCGATCCGCTCCATCCACCCAATCTCCACTCTTCCCCCATCTCCATCCATCGCCATCTCCATCCCAAAGAAACCCACTGAAATACTGCGTACTCTGCTAGTACATGCTACAGAACCGCCGCGTAGATACCTGCAATAGGTACCCTCCGACTGGTGCAGCGGAACGGGAACCAGAGCTATGACCACAGCCACATAATCATAGCAACCACCATCACCTTTGGGGCTAAAAGCCTCTAGCACTCACCCGCCACGGGTCCACGACGACTCAGTAACAGAAGGAAAACAGGTACCGACCGACCGACCAGCCGACTCGACCCTTGCGCTTGGCCTTGGCGTCTCCTCCCCTCCGCCGCTAGGCATTAGGCCCACTAAACCTTGGCCCGGTCTTCAGTGCCTTGTTCCCTGAGTCTTCAGTACTTGAGTACTTGCCCTGGCGCCCACACCCACTGCCACCCGCCCGAACCTGGCGGCGTCCCGGCCATCTGGATCAACCACCAAACACCCACCGACATCTGCTACATCTCCCAGGGCGACCTCTCCATTGCCATTACCTTGCTCCGACCACCGACACCAAGCACTTGCAAACACTCCAAACTCGGACTGGAAACACCTGCTCCCTTCGCTGTATTCGTACTCGCGCCTCGTCGTCGTCTCCTTTGCGCCAGTTCCCAAGCGTACAACAAACAGGCAAACATCCCGCCAACCATCACCACCAACGGACAACCAACCGACCGCACCGCAACGCTCTGACTCCCTCTCTTATCTCTTTCTCGCCCACCAACCGCCTCTCACAGCCGGCTTCACCCAGACCAACACCCATCAGCCCTTGTTCGCTCTACCTCCGTCGCCTCTCCTCTCCTCTCCTCTCTCCTCTCTCCTCTCTCGCCGAGTCCATCTCAACTATCGACGCCCACGACCCTTATTAATCCCGCCTCCCCCCCTCCGGAGGGCCAAGACACGCGCAGCTCAACCAGGGACCTCTTTGTGTCCCGTAACGCGCCAAACCCGCCGCCACCCTCGTTGCCACGCATTGCATCCAAGTCCACCACTACTTCGCACCTACGCCAACATCGCCTTCTCAGTTTTGCATGTCGCAGCTCCTTCTGGGTTCCTCCAAGCTGCCGCCTCTTTTGGGCTTTGAGCCGCACTTTGTGCCTCATCCACCACTTCTCTAACTCGCCCTTGGCCAATCCCGGACTCGTGCCGTCACCTTCACATGCCGCCCGCAGAGGTTACTATGCGCCCACCCTCAGCCCGGAATTCTTCGCCCAACGTTTTGATGATGGCTCATCGCCAACATTGAGTTGACGGTTCTCCCCCTCGCATCTCTGTTGCATTTGCACATATCTAGCTCGTTGCGTGCCACCGACATGCTCGGCCGGCTTCTGCATCTGGGCTCCGGCGGCTCCTCCGCCGCACCCACTCAGACGACAGCCAAAATGTCGAGGCCCGTTTCTTCACTCGAGTCTGTCCAAGAAGACATTCATACTCGAAACCTTCTCTTCCCCGATGCCCACGCCCTCTACCAGCACCGCAACGACCAGGTCTTTCCCCTGTCCTCAACCCCCACCACCCCGGCCACCTCCACAGCGAACGCCTTCGACTACAACGGCGACGTCAACCTTGACGTCCGTGATGTCCGTGTTATTGTCATGCAAGATGCTCTAGGCCCGTCAAATGCTTCACTCCTCTTTGACAGCCACCCTGCTCCGCCTACCTCACCAACGGAACGAACTACTGCACCCCAGGACCAACGACGAGCCCCGACCTCTGCACGCAAGAGTAGCTTGGGCAGCATGGTTCGCCCTCTTGTCATCCAGTCCGACGGCTCCCAGCCTCCGCCGCGCCAAGGTGCGTTTGATCGAAGAGCATCACTACAGGGCCGGAACCAGAGCCATGCAGAGACGGAAGTCCAGCGAACTGCGCGCGAGTATCGGGAGGAGCTTGCTACCTTCTCGGGCTGCATCTTTGGCAACTCGGAGCTGATGTCCTACAAAGGCACCTCAACCAAGGTCCATGTTGTGCCTGGCGAGACTCGGGCTAATGATGTCTCGAGCTCTATTGTTGGCGATGGCCGCAGCTCCATTGGTCGATCGAGCGCTCGCTCGAGCAGACTCTCACAGTCGTATTCCTCTCAAACCGTCTCACCAACAGCCGGCTCCTCCCTAGCCACTGCACACCATTACTCGCGTCAGAGCGAGAAGAAGAAGGTCCTCATTACACGGCTCTTCCCTGTGAATGTCTCTGTGGACGAAGCAGAAACCAACATTACTCCCCCAAGTCGCTACTCAGATGACAACGCTGGCTTTCCCTTTCCAGCAACTGGCGATGAACCAGCACCAAAAAAGAAGAAACCACAGCCTAAGCAGCGACGGACACCAATGTATGCTGTTGTCCTCGTGGTTCAGCTTCCTTCCTCGCCCCCCTCGACCCGATTTCCCCCGCCAACGCAACCTAAGTCGGCATACCGTGAATCCAGCTCCTTCACGGACCAAGAATTCTTCCCCTCGTCTTTCAGCTCAGCTCGGCCTTCAGGATGGACTATGGTTGGTTCTGGTAACTACGGCGATATCGCAGAGTCAGCATACTCGATCGACATGGAGGATAGGATTGATTCACTCACCCAGCATTGGGACATCATCATGAGGACCCTGACGCATCTTCAATCTGTTGTTGCGACCCTTCTGGGAACGATGCTTAAGCAGATCGATCTCGCCTCCCCCAATCCATTTGCGACAATGCCTCCAAAGTCTGGAAGAACCCCTTCCTTTTCAGACAGGCGTGGGGGGGAAACACCCCGCATAAAGCCACCCAAGAGCACAACAAAGTTGGTGTCATTAAGTCCCAACTGCCTTGCAGACGACGCAAAGGTCGCGGGAGAAGTGGATGCGGCAAGACATAGAATTGTCATGGGATTGAGCGCAGCAAGGGTTGTGACCGGCCAAGGGCGCTGGGGAATCTGGCGCGATGAGGCTCGATGGACTTCTAAATGGGCTGGGAGCGTCGAACGGGGACACTTCTTCTACAATCTCCTAAGTGGCTTTCTCGCGACACACACCGACTGGCTTCAGGCGCTATGCCCTCCCTCTTACCGGAGGCGACTCTTCCTACAACAGAAAAACCGGCGTGAGGAAGACCTGTCTCTTCCGGCGCGCACGATCATCATATCCGAGGACAAGATGGCCGCTCGTCGTCTCATATTCCTCCTTTCCGCCTTCTTGCCTGCAAATCAACAGCTCCCGACGACGCGGGCACATCGACCCAGTACATCCACATCTGTTGGGACCTTCTCCAACTCGCCTCCAACTTTTATAATCCCAGTTCTTCGGGAAGAGTCTCTTCGCCGCAAGATTAACCGTAGGACAGGGCTTCGTCGAACCTCCCACTCCCGAACAGCAAGCCATAGTACAAGAGCCTCCGCCGTTCCTGTGCAATTAGCTCACTTAGCTATGGATCGAAACCACGAACGACGTGTCTCTGATGCTGCGTCCATCAGACCCTCGAATCTCCCCATTTCCGGCAACGATTTCGTGAGCAGAAAGAGCAGCGCTGCTACCACCACGACGGTGATGCCTGAGACAACAATGCCGCATTTTTCCACTGCGCAAAGAGTCGATGATCGTAGGAGGCCGCGCCCTAGCAGCAGTGGAAGTGTTGCAGCAGACGACCTAAAACGATCTTTGAAACGAGGCGAGAGTACCGGACATATGAGCAACGCGAGCAGCGATTCCAGGAGCCAAAGCTCAAGATGGGGCAGTGTCATCAGTGGTCTATGGAGCGCCCGCCGCCGGGACTCAACTACCCTTAGCAGCTATAGCCCGGACCCGAAATCACCTACCAAGCAATCATTCAATATCAACAGACCGGACCAGTTATCGCAGATGGTTGAAGAGGCAGCTATCATTGGCGAGGAGACTGCATCATCCTCCAATGGCCCACGTTCGTCGGCGGGCAGCCGGAGGGTGGGGGCGCCGCGAGACTTCGAGGGACACACCCGGGAGCCGTCTGTCCGACCTGAGCGAACCCCGGACCCAAATGGGGCCTTTGAATCCCCAGTCAAGACATCAATCAACGCGGATGACGGAATTATCGACGTGGACATCTCTTTTCCCGATTACATGACGTCGTTTGAGTCAGCTATTAGCTCTCCGTCGAGCAGCGGCTATTTGTCGACGCCCGGTATTGCAGGTGGATTAGATTCCTTCGAACAAGCATCTCGATTATGCGTTGATGGGGATTTGCCCCTGAATGCTGCTGGCTGGCTGAACCGCTACCACCCAGACTTTGCTGTCCAGGCTATTCCTCCGCAGGAAGATCTCCTGGAACAGGTCAAGGCATCGCTTCGGGCTGAACCAACACCAGCCCCTACTAATCCTCTGGGTGGCGATCTCACAGAGCGATGGGTCGATGTCAGCTGCGTGATGATTGCCGATACCACCACAAATCTGATCACTCGCATTCGATACCGCCGACTGGTCAAGCCAAGGTCCCCTTCCGACCGCCAACCACTGGGACAGGCCGGGCCACCCAGCAGCTCCTATGGGGGCGCACTGCTGACTCCTTCGATCCTCCCCTATGAAACCCAGCTCGAGGAAGAATGGATCGAGGAGCCTATTCTCCTGCCAGATGAAAATCTCACTGAGGCCGTTGAGAAAGTTATCAGTCTTACCCAGGAGACCAGCAAAGATCACTCGTTGGCTTCCTCGCAGACGCATAGTGAGGTCCGCATGAGCACTGATGCCGAGGAGCCTATTTCCGTGACCGCGCCAGAACCACCTGCACTACCACAAACGCCTCTGGAAGTCCCTCGCGTGCAATGCAAGACTGTCGTGCTCTCAGCCCTCGAGGACACCATTCGCGAGGTCATTGACCTTCGAGAGAGGGGCTATTTGGGAACGAACGGCCATTCAAGGAGTTCCCAATCTCAACACAACCTGCTTCATGATGCCATCAGTGTCTGGTTAGACAACCTTGATATCGCCGAAGCGTAAGCTTAATGGCGAAATGAATCACCCCGAAAATCACACCAGGGGGTTACTTACAATTCAACACCCTTATCTCTCTTTTCTCACCTACTCACTACAGCGTTCTTCGTCACCGGAACTTATCTGATTACGCGAATGTACCACCATTTATTTTTCTATCGAAGACAATCGAAATGATACCCCTTGTGTGGTGTTCGCACACACAAGATTTGGCAGAGGCTTTAACCCCGTCTGGGCAAGGAAAGCAATTATTCACGGGGCCTCGGCCCGTCGCTTATTTCCTACATATCCCCCTTTCTCTGGTTTTCTTGGCTTTTTCGCATTCCATGTCTTGATTTGGCGTACGAACTCTTTCAGGAGCTACTCTCAGGAGAACTGTTAAGGCTTCCTGGCGAAGCTGACCTTCACGGGAAGGTTGACGTTACGCAAGGCATTTCAAGCTGTGGACTAGCAAGCGATTCAACATAACTAGCGCAGGAAGCAATAGACTACATTAGGAATTGGGACTTCTTTTCCACGTGAAATTATGGTACAGACCTGTCAGGTAATTTGGGTTCGAGCTAAGGAAGGCGTAAAGAAATGTACTCTCCGAGTTAACGTTTTGTGTGGTCAATCCTATGTAAGCAGCGTCCATTGACAGCTTGACAGCTGACGAGAGATGAAAATGACCTGTAAAGATCCGATGACGTAGGCGACCCGAGGAATCGGTACAGATGGATACTTCCGACAGGTCGCGGCCACCGAAGATATGGATGTCTCAGCCTCAAGCGTGGGGGTCACCAACCGCACTCACACGAACCACACGCCGGCAGTTAGACACTCACACGCACAAAAACAAGGACTAGGTCGCTTTTCATTCGATTCCCACCTATTTCTATACCGTTCATTATGTACCGCCCGCCGCTCACCTCTTCTTCGTCGGCCGGGCATTCTTGGCCATCTTCTTCGCCTTCTCCTCCCTGGCCTTGCGGATGTCGTGCGCGCCCTTGAGCTCCTTCTTGCTGCCCATGCCGTCGCGGAAGCGGCCGACGCGCTTCTCCCTGGCCTCGCTGACGCGCTTCTTGCGGACCTCGAAGTCGTCGCGGTACTTGTCGGCCTCCTTGGGCGCCTTCTCCTGCTTGTGCTTGTAGCGGACGCCCGAGGGCAGCTGGTTCGTCGCGCCGGGGCGCTCGGCCTCGCCGACGTGCGGGAGCTTGCTCATGCGGTTGTCGCGCTTCCACCTGTCGAAGCGACCGCTCTGGAAGCTGGCCGCGATCTTGACACCGCTCTCGCCGCGGACTAGTTTCGTGCCCTTGGAGCCGTCCTCGTCGTTGTCGCGAGACACGTACTTCTTGCCCTTTTTGTCCCAGCGCATCTTGGAGCGGGTTGGTTCGCCAAAGGACTTGGCGTTGTCGTCGTTGGTCAGGTCCATCGTCACGTCTCGAGCAGATTCGATGAAGCTTGAGCCTGCGCCTCCAGAATGAACGCCGTACCCACGCTCCTCGGCGGCATTTGTCGTTCGTGGTGTGTAGGACATGAAGACCTCCGAATCACGCCAGTTGGTCTGCCCCTTCTTAGAGCTGCCCGTGTTGGTAACAGTCACCTCCAAATCGTCGTCGTCTGAGTCGTAGTTGCCGGCTTGTATATCCACCTCGTCCTCGTCCTCATCGGAATCGACATCCACCTTGGTGCTAGTGGGCGGCATGTAAAGATCCTCAACAATCTCCTCCTCGGCCTCAACTTTTTGCTGCTTCCTAGGTGTGATCCTCTTTCGCAGCTGCTTCATAACCTCAGCAGCTCCAGCAGTCGTCCTATCGCCGTGGCCGACTTCGAAAATCGTTTCTCGGGGCCTGAACCCACTGATTCTCGCCAACATGTCTGTGCGTGCCCGCTCCAATCCATCAACATCCTCACCAAACAAGGGGTGAAGTTCCACCCAGCCAGGTGATGCCACTATCTCGCGCGAGCGCTTGGCGCTCTGGCTGGCGGCTGAGTTCCTCGTCCTGATGTAGAGCTTCTCTGCTTTACTAGCGACTGTTCGTAGGCCAGAAATGTCATCGCATTCACGAAGAGTCTTATTAAACCATTCCACATGGGTCTCGACCGAATCACGCTTCAACGCACCGACGACCACATCATCAGCATACGAGGGATTAGTGACCTCCTGACCGACGACCAGCCTCTTTCCGAGGAAAAGTTGCAAGTCCAGAAGGTATGGTGCATCAGTATCTCTCACAAGACTGTAACTCCAGCCTCGTCGACCAGCACGGGCTGTTCGACCGACACGATGAACAAAGATCTTGGGTTGCGGTGGGAAGTCGAAGTTAATGACATTAGCAAGCACGGGAATATCGATACCTCGTGCTGCAACATCTGTGACCACCAGAATGTTCGACTTGCCCCTTCGGAAATTCTCAACCTGGGTTCGTCGTGCGGTCTGGTCGAGAGATCCGTAGACGTAGGATACAGCAAAGCCTGCTTGAATGAGTAGGTTCGCCAGGTACTCGACGTGATGCTTCGTTGCCGTGAAAACAATGGTGGAGTGCTCGGTTGGTTTGCCACCTCCCGAATCCACTCCTCGTTTCCTCTTCTTTGATCCGCTCTCCCCATCGTTGTCTTGTCTTTCCTCGGGTGGCCCAACTGGCATCTTGATGACATCGTGGAGAATGTGCAAAAGAGAGCCCTCTTTCTCAGCACCCTTGACAGAGAAGAAAGCACTCTCTAGGTCGGGGGAGATCTTGCTCTCAGCGTCAAGTCGCACCAGACTCGGATCTTGCAGACCAGCGCGCGCAAATTCCACCAATGAAGCGGGCAGTGTTGCAGAGAAGAGTAGAGTCTGCCTAGAGGCAGGCAGTGCATGAAGAATCTCGGCCAATTGTGCGGCGAAACCCATTTCGAACAGTCTATCGGCCTCATCAAAGACGACATACTTGACCGATGAAAGATCCAGGTTCATTTCCACCTTGAGATGAAGGAATCGACCAGGCGTGGCGATTACGATATCAGGGTTGGCCGACATGAATCCGAATTGCTCCTCTAGACTGTCACCACCGACAAGGAGGACGCACTTCAGGTCAGTGCCACGGCCAAACTCCTTGACGACCTTCAACGTTTGGATCGCCAGTTCTCGGGAGGGAGAAAGAATCAGTGCTCGCGTGCCGAACCGGGCGCTGTGGGCGCGTAGTCGCTCGATCATCGGTATCACGAAGGCGGCCGTCTTTCCCGAACCAGTCCTAGCCATGCCGACAACGTCCTTTCTGTCGAGAACCAATGGGATCGCTTTTCGTTGAATTGGGGTCGGTACCGAGAATCCTTTCCGAGCGATAGCCTTGAGAAGATGGCTGCTGAGCCCTAGTATGGGTTAGTATCGAGCCTATGGTGCTGAAAGATTCCGTACCCATTGCCTGGAAGCCTCCGCCCTTCTTCACTGTCCTTCCCTTCAAGTTGGTGGACTTTCTGAAGGAGGCTGCCTGCTGAAGGGCAATGAAAGCCTCGTCGCCGTCGTCATTGCCTGGCACGGGAGCATTCAGGAAGCCGTCGAAGTCGAAGTCGACGCCCGAGGGACCGTCTTTGCTGGCATTTTCGCCGTCACCGGGGTAAAGCGAGCCGAGAATATCGATCTCGCCCTCCGAGGGAGTTGGGGAGCCTCCGCGTTGAGGCATCGTGACTGTGACTGACTGCCTTGACAACCGGGTTGATGTTTGGCAAATTGTTAGCGGATGGTGAAGTGCCTCGAGGCTGAGCGCAGCCATTTTTTTTCTGAGGCCGGCCATCGTTATCTTATCGTCGCGGGGCAGGTGGGTCCCCTTTTGGCTGCCTGGCGCCTGAGCTTGCAACTACCAACCGCATCGAAGCCAACGAACGTTACTTTGACCTTCTCCATCTTCCTGCAACCGAATTCGAACGCTTAAAAGACACCCACGTTATACACCAAGAAGAAACACTTACCAAGGGTTCAAGATGGCCAACAAAGACAAAAAAGAGGACGAGGATGCGCTCGACGCCCTGGAGGCCGAGGCGAAGGAGTTTGACAAGGTCGGTTCGCGACTTGCGCAATCACGGTCTGGCCAGTGCTAACGTCCTTCTGCAGGATGCTGAAATAGACCGGATCCTGAAGGCATTTCGCCTTGATGCGTAAGTCTTGCCTGGAGATTATGCGCCAAGTCCGCATCTAACCATGTCACAGATACGCCGTACTAGACCTCCAACCTGGTGTCGCCGAGTCCGACATCAAGATGGCCTACCGCAAAAAGTCCCTTCTCATCCATCCCGACAAGACCAAGAACCCTCTAGCACCTGATGCCTTCGACCGGTTGAAAAAGGCGCAGACGGAGCTGATGGACGAGAAGCACCGTGAAAGGCTAGACGAGTCCATCGCCGACGCCCGCATGCTACTGCTGCGCGAGAACAAGTGGACAGCCGACAGCGAGGAGATCAAGACGGACGAATTCCGCAAGATGTGGCGCGACAAAGCCCGCGAGGTCCTCGTCGATGCCGAACACCGCCGTCGACGCCAAATGAAGGCCCAACTACAGGAGGAAGGCCGCGAGCAGCGACGCGTCGACGCCGAGGTCGATGAGCGCAAACGCAAGCGTCAGCACGAGCAGGACTGGGAAGCGACCAGGGATGTGCGCATCAGTAGCTGGCGGCAGTTTCAGAAGGGCAAGTCGGGCGCCGAGTCTGACAAGAAGAAAAAGAAGAAGCTCAAGCCCATCGGCTGAGAGACGGAAGCGACGGAGGTTCTGACTTTAGGTGTCGTGCAAGGCCAAAGCATGGATCGAGGCCGTGGATGCTGCTCTTCGACATCACGATGCCCTGGATGGTCTGTGAGTTAATAATGACGATGAATTGTTTGGACTCTAATCAAGGCAGAGAAGAAGCCATGGCTGAGCCATCAACGCCTATCCATCACACGAGGGGCCGTTTCAGTTGCGCCCGGTAAGTATATTGACCAGCCGTGATGTGTGTGTATTTGTGTTTTGTCTATCTGCCGTAGTCCCCTTAGGCGTCTCGCCAGTCCCATGTCTCATCATTCATCATCACTTTGACATACTTCCAGCCCTCATACATACAATTGATATACAAACTGATTTGAGAAGAGTGGCTTCCGTTGGAGCATTCACAGCGCTCAATCTATACTACAGAAATATGGTACAAGATCTGAGCACTGGCATCTAGATCTACTTGGGTAGTCGGGTAGTCTTCCCTCCACAGACGCCGGACAAATGATAACAACCTTTTGAACACCAGCCAATGCGCTCCCTGCCTACCTCTATTATGTCCATTCCGATATGATACAAGCCGTCGAAGCGGCCAGGCTTTATTGTCCTGGTCTCTCAAGGTTTCTTCGATTTCTCATCAGACTTCTCATGGGGGTTTTCGTCAGGCTTCTTGGATGTTGTGTCTTCGTTCACGCCCTGGTGCGCAGGGTTGTTGGTCAACGTGTGCCACATCGACTTCAGGAAGCCCTCGTTCTTGTGCGATTCGGGATCAGAGGGATCCGTTTGGGAGCTTGCAGGGAGTTAGCCAGACTTCGCAATGTCTTGGATGACTGAAGCACTTACTTCGCAGCTGATGACACGCTCATGACACGCTTCGCCGTCTTATCACCCATCTCGTCTGCAAGCATCTCCACGATAGTCCGCTGGTTTGCGCTGAGGTACTTGGGCATCGCGACGCGGAACTCGACCTTCAAGTCACCACTGCCACCACGTCGCGCGCCGAGTTTCTTCATTCCCATGCCAGTAAGAGTCATCTTATCCCCAGTGTTGGTGCCGGTAGCAATCTTGACGTTAACCGACCCGTCCAAGGTGGGGATGTTGGCCTGGCCACCCAACAAGGCCGTGGTAAGGGGGAGATTCGCAGTATACAAGATATTCGAGCCGTCTCGGCGGAACTTTGGGTCCTTGGCTACCCGGACGAAGACATAAAGGTCTCCAGCCTGGGCTCGAGCGTTGGGGTCGGCGGATCGTCCTGTAACCGGGGCATCGCCCGCTCCGTCCACCCTCAACCGCATACCATCCTCAATTCCGGCCGGGATATCAACAGTGATCGTCTTTCTCTCGCGAACAACACCGTTTCCTGAACAGGTTCGGCACTCGGACCCCTTGGGAATAGTTGAGCCAGTACCGTCACAAGTACCGCAAGTCGAAGCCATTTGGAAGCCACCCTGCATGAAGTGCACCCGAGTTCCTGTACCGTTGCAAGACCCGCAAGCGCTCCTCTTTGTTCCCGTCTTCAGGCCGTTTCCAGTACAAGTTCCGCAGGTCGAGAGGGGCGTGATGTTGATCGTTTTGGCGGTGCCCTTCGCAGCCTCCATGAACGTGATGCTCGCCTGAACCTCAATGTTATCGCCAACCAAAATTTCCTGCTGATAGGCGCTCTGTTGCGCACCACCTCGCCTGCCGCCGCCGAAGGGGCCATGTTGTCCCGCAAAGGCGGAAAATATGTCGTCAAAGTTGAAACCACCGCCGAAGCCGCCTTGTCCGCCACCAAAGCCGGAGAAAGGGTGGCCTGCACCGCCAAACGGATCACCACCGGGCGCTCCTCCACCGCTAGGATTGAATCCAGCAGCCCCATATTGATCAAATTGCTCGCGCTTCTTGGGGTCGGATAGGATCTCGTAGGCGGACTGAATATCAGCGAAGTGGTCCTTGGCGTTTGCATCCTTGTTCGTATCGGGATGATATTTCTTTGCCAGGCCATAGTAGGCCTTCTTGATATCGGCAGCCGATGCACCTTTGCTGACTCCAAGGGCTTTATAGGGATCCTTCTGAGAAACCAGGTTCGTCGCGTGGAACAACTAATCACACAATCAGACGAACTCCACCTCATGTTCGAGATTAGCACTCACCCGTTTCGAGGAAGGAACTCTAGCTTCTATTGTCAGCCTCGGTCGGTCCCGGGAGCTGGCACGCAACGCCACGGTATGGAGCTGGGCGCCTTTGCTTAAGCATTGGATTTTGGAGACGCAGAGATGGCTCTGCGCCAGGACGCGGGCGGGGCCCGCGGCCTTTGTAAGGAGGCTGGAATTCATATTGAGCTGCAGTGATTCATTTGTCCGAGAGCAGAAAACAAAATGGCAAAGATGAGTTGTCCCCAAGCGACTAATTAGCTCCCTGCGGTTCCTTAGAAATTGTTCGAAGTGCCGAGACTTATCTCAACTTTTCCAGCCGGGCTTAAGCCGACGAGTTGATGCCTCAGACATCAAACGTCGTCATAGGCCGACGCCGGCAATACGTCTCCTGCTGACCGTTTTGACTGACCACCCATTGGCTGATTGCAAAAAATTCAGGAACCAGCCAAGATGCCGATACAAAGCCGAAGCGAGAGCTTGCCGCATGCTTCACATGGTCGACACGAGCAAATAAATCTTCAATATTGAATGGGTTTATTGTAATCTTTTATCGAACTTTACAAAGCTCAATAAGTACGCTGGCGCATCCACAGGTCTCTTACTGAGAGCTGCGAAGGTGGACATGACCCTCATGCCGAAAGTATCCCGAAGAGACCGCTGACAACCGAGGCGAGCTCCAATTCTCACGGAGCGTTGACGCAAAAGTCACAGAGCTTCCAGAGACGCCTAAGGATATCGAAATCACAACGCCTGTGAAAGTTCAAAACATCAGACTCCGCCACGCTCGATACTGACCGCATCATTTCAGCCCACTGAGAAAGGCATACCATTCGTACGTCGGGTCCGCTCGCCAGCAAAGAATACTTACTATAGACTGGGCATGTTCCGTGGCCTGACAAATGTGCCCCTGCCTCTCCATACTTTTCCAGCCGCCGGCAACACAACGCCTTGATAGCGTTACATCAACTTCCACCCCGGCCAAAAGTCGGTGCTGAAGTGGAGAGATCCGCTCTTAAATGATTGATCCGAGAGCACTGTGCAATACTAAGCACGAAGATGGAGAAGACAGTAGTGGGACGTCGCGGCGTGAGATGCAGTGCCATCTCGGCAACTGTTACAAATCCGGCCGTTGCCTTGGGCTACCTTAGCTTCAGGGTCCGTGGGCCCATGATAGCATCCTCCTCGGGGTCCAGCTCTGCAGGTGGAGCATAGATAGGCGTTGGCACATTTCAAAGCGGGTTCGAAGCTTGTAACTTCGGATCTCAAATGCAAGCATATTTCGTGCTTGGGCAAGTTCACTATGGCATGATATGGTAGCGGCTTTAATAAAGTAACAGGCAAGAACATAAAAGAGGCTATTCCTCTGCTCAGCAATGGTATATTGAAATTCGAAAACGCACAATGACCCGTCTATGTCGTGAGTGCGTGACTGCAAAAGATGCCTTCGTGCAGGCCTGGCTGGTTATTCAGAAAACAGCAATGCCGAACGCCGTATTCAGCGCCAAAACTCCATCCAATGTGATCCTTCCTTGCTTGACAGCACTCGTTCAATTTATTCTGTTTTCGCGACCCGGTGGTTCTTTGCGTCATGTTTGGGATCGTGACGAATCTTGTAGATAAAGTCCACAATTACGTCGTTCTCTTGGACGCCCAGCCCGTTGAAGTGTTTCCGCACCGCGAGAGCAAGGTGGTCTTTGCTCTGGCGACGGGCTTGTCGCCGTCGGACCATTGTAGGCGAGTGGAGGCCGATGCCGCTGGGCTGCGACAGGATCCATTGTCTGTAAGGGTTCGAGAAGGAGGTCGGGGTCGTCAGGTGGTGCTCGCGACGGTAGGCATGGAGGACGTCTCGTTCGAAGGAAGACCATTGCAGCTATTGGAGAGGAGAGTCAGCGGCGTGAACTTGCAACATGAGAGCTCAAAGGGGTGATGTGGTGTTGAGGGGCTCCGAGGTCGCAAGCAAGGACGGGACAGGAGGGAGAGGGGCGACGAACACTTGGAGGAGTGGGCTCAGCAGGAGGCGGAGGAGGGACAACGGCGGCAGCGTTGGTAACCTCGCGAAGATGCGAGTGGCTGTTCTGGCTGGCGCCGCGACGCATCTTGGTCGAGGCGTGGCCGTTGCCGTTCTTCTCCTTGGAATTGGGAGCGTCTGACTTGGAGTCGTCGTGGTTGCGGGAGGATTTTGCGGGTGGCATGACGGAGCAGACTGGCTGACGGACTAGATAGTCAGAGATCGTATTTGGCGGGAATTGCTGATGAGGTTCAGATCGGAAATCGTTCTGGAGAATCGCAGGCAACGGGCGGTTACATGATCTGGGTTGTGGGTTGTGGGAGGAGCGGGAAGAGGAGGAGGAGGAGGAGTTTGTCGACCGGCGTCGGGGTGTTTGGACATGGGCCATGGGACATGAGGGAGTGGGACGTGTGGGCGGTTTTCGGGCGATTGGGAGGATGCTCGCAGCGGGAGCACTCACTGAAGGGCGCTGAAAGGGCGCTGTAGCGGGCTGCACACTACCATACCTTACCATAATTACCTAGCCCGACGTCACCGCACCGGCTGCGATGCGACTGACTGGCCACTGGCCGGCCGGGAAAGTGACGGAGGCACCGCCCGTGACCATCAGCCCAGTCATCCCATGAGAGGTGGGGCACGCGTTTCGAGCCATCCCTATTAGCCGCCCAGCGTTTCGCCGCATCGTGAACCCTTTGCTCGCCGACAGCCAGAGTCGGTTTTTCCGTCTCCGACGCCGTGGTTTGACCCGCCGGCCAGGCCGGGACATCGGGATGGAAGCCACCAAATAGAAGGCTGCTTCTGCTGGAGAGCACGCACGACTCAGTGGGATCCCGATCTGGAAATGCCATTGGATCTTCCAAGCCCCCCCCCCCCCTCCATCCGGCATGCCGCCCTCACTGGGAGGCAGCAGGAGGGTGAGGTGACGACAAGAGAACTAGACAGGTGAGAAATGGGGAGATACGAGCGGCAGGAGAAAAGGCGGCGGTCGTCCGCGGGGGTGGAGGCCGGCCATGTGCGCGGGCAACGTAGGAAAGGCGTCGTTTTGCTGCAGGTGTCTCTTTTCTAAGATACCATACCGGCCACGTCCTGCATTGCCGACTGGCGAGCTGAAGCAGCGGCAGCAAGCAGCAGCGGGGTTGTGTTTTTTTTTTATCGCGCAGTACCATCAAGTACCGAAGGAAACATACGAAAAGGAAACGGTCTCGATGCGCGAAGACCTCGATGCAACATCTGTCGTCACCGCGCGGGGAGCTCGCGGGCATTTAAAAACGAATCCACTCCTACATGCATTAGCTAGTTCGGTCAACTCGCTAGAGTCAAAGCTTAGAAATCCAGCACGGGTTCCAAGAAGGCATAATTAAAGAAGAAACAATATGCCAGGGTCTTAGATTAGATCTTGATTAGACAACGAACTCTGAGTAGTGTCGGTAAGGTAATTAACTTCGTATGGGCATGCTGTTAGACTCTGACCGGTGCGCTCGGAGGCACAGTACACGGAGGGGCTGACTAAACCTTGCGTCCCACTCCATCGCTCCCGTCCCGGTGCAGGTCACACACCGGGGAAATCCACGGACGATGCATCGCCCATCGCATCGTAATTCTTGCATCACTTTCAACTTTTTAGGTGGATCTCCAAGAAACCCCAAAGCCCCCACGATTCCTCCCCACGCTCCGTTGCTGGAGGTGGGTCAACGGGGATGGAACTGTGGACATGACCCCGTCTCCAACAAAGCTGAAAGCCTCGACATTGCCAAAGAAGCACACACTCTTTTTTCCTCCCCGCCGGCTGATCAGCGTCTTTCATCGCCTGTCGGCGATTCCACCATGGACTCTGAGCCACGCGCATCCTCATAATGTGAAATCTTTTTTTTTTTTTTTTTTTTTAAAAG
>JAZAVK010000272.1:0-17319 GCA_037954305.1 Neonectria magnoliae
GTGGATGTCTGTCGTGCGCTGTTCCATACCGTGTTGATGACGGATCTTGGAGACTTGGACAAATTCGGCAGCTTTTGGGCATCCGATAAACTGGAGTATCGGTACAGCTGCGTGCATCTTGACGCAACATCTGTATCTGGAACTGAACGAAGTACAGTACTTGACATTGCAGCACGACAAATGACGTTGCAAAGTACTTCTACAGCCACTTTACCAATGACTGGGGAGACTGAGGAGGGTCAAGCAAAAGTGTCCGTGGGCCGGATCACCATTGAGAATGTGGATGGCAAGTCGAGTTCCTGGAAATCCTCGACATTCGCCCCAGTCGACCCAATTGCTCACCGAGTCTGAGAGACGAATTTTCTTTTGACGCAGTCTATTTCGCGGATCGACCAAGGAATAGACCAGATTCTCGGCGACTAGTGCGCGCTGAACGACGTCGTTTCTGTTCCAAACAGAGCAAAGATGGTCATCGATGGCCCTTCGATGACCCCAGGTGTCCAAACCGACGGGACATGTAACAGGCCACGCGTGGTGTGACTCGGAGCTTCAAATAGCTACTAGCTCTCAGCCATGGGCTGTCGCTGTACTATGTACTGTACGAAGTACGACCCACCGTCGCGCTCTCGGTCAGTCACTCAGATACTCACACGCGCAATTGCTCTCTTCTTCACTGGACGGCTTGTCTGCCAGTGGACTCGCAAGCCTCAGCTCGGGATCTCACCCGGGGCACTTGTCGAGGTCGTTTCCAATAAACCCCCACGATGCCGCGGTGCCACGGGTTGAGGTCTCAAAGACTCCCCACGAAGCTCGAGATGCTCAGCCTGGGGCTTGTGGGACTTGTGGGCCACTGGTACTGCCGCCGAAGCAAAACCCCCGTGCAAGGCGTCCCTCGAGTACCACTTCTCGAGCCGCAGTGGCTGTCCGAGTCTGATGAGTGTCTGCCCACCCCGAGCTTAGTGCAGTTGATCAGGCTTCCGGGGAGGACTTCCACCCTTCCTCATCCTCACCCATGTTCGCGCCCATCGCCTCCCACCAACGAGCCCCCCTGGAGGCTGGAGCCCAGCCCCTGACCCGTGGGTCGTCCGGGGGGGGTGGCTCTCCAGAGTCGGACTAGACCCTTTGTCGTGGTCGTTTGCCGTCCTCGGGGCGAGGCGCTTCTTCCAATTCTCCCCGCCGTGGTGCCAGTTTGACAGGTGGTCCTGTCCCGTTGAAGTCACCAGCCCTGGCCTGGGTACTTCGTGCTTCGTACTCCCTACACTACAAATTGGACTGCGCCTAAGACGCCCGGCAAACCTGGCTTGCCTGGCTGGCCTCCCCGAGTCCCAAGCTGGCTCAGCACCGCGCCGTTTGGGCTCCACTGGTATTAAGGTCGCGTCCCGTATAAGCTCTCGGGGCCCTCCCCACTGCCCGCCATCATCCCACTGCGCAATCCAAGGCTCCGACTAAAAAGGCTTCCATCCGATCTATATCAACGACTGCCTCCTCCTTCTGCAATCCTAGCTACCTCGTTGACGCGACTTTGATCTGATCTAATCTGACCTAACCTTACCCCATTACACAACATATCACCAACACCTTGACGGCAACGCGCTATATCCTTCCCGCGACCCCCGACTATTCCCAGCCTTATTCACCTGAAGCATTCACCCTTCATCAAATTCTTCCGAACCTTACATATACGGGCTTGAGCTACGTCTACCACCCGCCCTGAAGGCGCGAACCGCAACAAACATTGCAGCACCCGACAACAATGTCTGGCTCATCACCGCGACGGAACCGACAGGTTGTCGTCACAACCTCTCCCGCCCCGTCCGAGTCCGACTCTCTTCGCGACTCCTACTTTTCCGACATTTCCCACTCTACCGCTCCCACATCCTTCCATTCAACATCTACCTCTCACAACAAGGGCCTCACCATTATCCAAGGCCAGAAATCCTCAGCAGCAGCAACAGCACAAAAAGCTCCTGCAGCGGCCGTAACGATGTGTCACGCATCCTCCTCTTCAATCGCTACCTACGATTCTGTTCTTTCCGACATGGAACCCCTCCGCCGCGATCTGCCTGTTGGTGGATGCGAAGGGAATGAAGATGTAGAGGATTCCTCAGAGAGTGGGGAAGACGACGAGGACGACGGCAACGAATCTGAAGAGGAACCAGAAAAGGATTATATCCTTTCTGACCCCGCGTCTCTTCATATCCCTCCGATCCTCCCCCCGTACCGAGGGGCTTCCAACGACCCTCCCGCTCGGCCCTCTACTGCTCAGGACTTTGCACGCCTTTTTCCTTCTCTGGATCGACTTGCCGTTCGCCACGATGACCTTACCCCTGATGGCAACATGAACCTCCGCGTCGACACCCTCGTGCCTGTCGGCCCAGGACGTCGGCCTCTCGCTATCCAGCTCTTCCACCTGCGCATGCATGACCTGGCTCGTCGGGAATTCTCTTTACGCCGCTACTGTCGCGATTCCGGCCGCGAGGTGTGCAATTCGAAACGCGCTTATACACCAGCTCCGGCCGGGCCGGTCGCAGCAGCTCGGCCGGCTCTGCGTCGCTCTATGAGCTCCGCTATCAAGACAGTGACTACTCCATTCCACCGCCCTGCCTCTGTCACGAATTCGTTCTTCAAGAACCCTGCGGGCAGCACCAGCTCGACTGGTTCTGACGGAGCCTCGGTATGGTCCGACTCTCATCAATCTATGTCTTCAGAGCAGAACCAGTCACAGACCCCGAAGGTCAAGCCGCGTTTGGTGCCCACCAACCGCATCAAGATCGAGTTCAGCAACTATGCGCGCGTCGATGTCGCCCGGCGGGGAAGCCGAACAAACAAACGATACGAGTTTGAGTGGTGGGGGCACAAGTACGCTTGGAAGCGTGTCATCGACAAGAACCTAAACGTCGTGTCCTATCATCTTGTTCGCGATGGCCACGGAGCTCCCATCGCCCACATAGTTCCCGAGATGCGCAGCCCCAACCAAGTTCTTGACGATGAGATGGCTGGTGCTTGGGTCACTCCCTGTTACATGTGGATCAGCGACAACAGCATCATTGACGCCGTCACCGATGTGGCAGAGTAAGTTTTACCATCCCAACGATAACAAGGTTTCATTTCTCCTGATACTAACTATTTCATAGTGTCATAGTCTCTACTGGGCTCGTCACCCTCGTTGACGACAGCATCAAGGAGCGATGGCAGGCGAAGAAGCCATCCCATCGTGCCATTCGCAGCCACGCTGGCGACTTCAATGACTCGACCCCACGCAGCCTTGTCCAGAAAGTTTTCCATCGACGACACTCTGAGGAACATTCAAGGGGCAGCGGCCCGCTGCGATTCGGTCGTCGGCCCGTGGCCGCCTACTAGCTGCATAACCTTGGCCATAACCTTTGCCAACCGAAAGATCGGCAAACAAAAGTTTCTCTCCGCGCATGGGGGTGTGGAGAATCAGTCGAGAATTAACTCACGACTCACCATTTTTTTTCTAATCCTAACGGGGAACCCTCTCCCCACCTTGAGGAACATTATGGCAGGCTGCACAACGAGGACTGCCACTCCTCACTATTTCGGAACAGTACAGACCACGACTCACTTCTGCCCTTGGGTCATGACACTACCAGTTTGACACTGTTACGCGTTTTTGTACATGTCACATATTTCAACAACTATTGCTTATTGTTTGACTTTTATTACTGTATGCCACTCTTTTTGGATATCGGCGGTATTCAATGAATGGGTATTAGCGGGTTTTGGAGCACTTTGGCAAAACGGCAGGCGAGGTGTTTGGTGTCTTACGATTGGGAACGACCCGGCAGGGTCTTGGTCGGCTTTGGTATCTTGTTTGGTTTCCTCGTTTTCTATGTGCTTTTTTTCCTCAGCTATGAAACGGGATGGATCCATGTGTCGACGGATCACAGGAATCCGTGATGGATTCGCATGGATGATTGGGTTGGATGACTGATGAGATGCCATGATGACCTGATACGACTGCGAATTGACACAGAATATTGCTTCTTTGCAGCAGTTTGATAACTCAATGGTATACGTCCTTCCGCGCTCAAGTCCCGGTCGGACCAGCCTCATGCACCCCAGACCCGAGAATCGACCCATCCGTGATGCCACATGACATAAATCCAGGAATCCACCAACGCAGACAGGGTTTCCTTGCTGCTGCACTTTGGTGTTATCTTTGTCCACGCTGCACACTGCACGTCACAGCCCACCATCCTCCTCGCCGTCCGGTCTGCCGAACCAGGTGCCAAAGTCGAGCTTCATGAGCAGGCGGTTGACGCCGCCGACCCGGGCCGGTACATAGCCGCCACGCTCGGCCGCGACCTCGTCATCGGCGCCCGGGACGTGCTCGGCCAGGGCGAGGGCGGCATCGCCCTCCCACTCGGCCGCGAAGGCGGGGTCGGCCTCGAGGGCGCGCAGGGCGGCGACGACGTCCTCGATGCCGGCGCGGACGCGGTTCTCGACAGTGGCGAGGAGGCGCTTGACATCGCGCTCCTCGGCCTCGAGGTCGATGAAGGCGTCGACCACGCCAGCGTCTTCCTCCAGGTCCAGGGACGTGTAGATGGCGTGCAGGCGGTGCAGGTGGGCGACGAGGTGGTCGATGTGGATCAGTAGGGTGTAGAGCGGCTGGGTGAAGCTGGGTTGGGTGAGGAGGAGGCGGTGGATGAGGGTGCGGAGGTAAAGGCGGTGCGCTGTGGACAGGGTCTGTGGATCGTGCGAGGGGTTTGCATTTGGTTTCCTGGGTGTGTCTTGAAGATTCGGAGACTCGTCGTCTTGACGTAGCCAGAGATCCTCTTCCTCTTCCTCATCATCGTTGTCACCCTTGCCGTCGTTGGTAGCTGGTCGGGCTGCTGGAGTTGTTGCGCCGGAGCGGGTATCCCGGCTTCCTTGCTGTGCCATCAGCCAGGAGTGGAAGCCGTCCCACAGGCTTTCGACGATTTCCGTCTGTAGATAGGCCTCCGTTTCTGCGAGGAAGAAGATGGTGGCGCTCGCGGTTGTCCACGAGCTGCGCATTGACGAGGACCGCGTGGTCCACCGCTCCCTGAGGAGGACGATCTGTTCCCGCCCGCCCCTGGGCGCCGGGTGGTGGCGTCTCAGCGAGGTGACTTTCCATAAGTCAGTCAGCCGGAGGTGCGCCCTGCGCATGGACAGCAGGTAGGCGTTGACGCAGGAGTATAATTGGAGGTCCGAGAGCGAGAGAACCATGTCCAGCGGCGGAGGGATCTGGATCGAGAGGACGGATGGGACGGAGAAGAGGAGGTTTCGAAAGGGGGACGACGCGAGGATGTTTGCAGCATCTTGGCTTAAGCCAGAGCCAGTGCCGATGGGGATGACGCCTTTTGTCTTGGTAAGGTTGAGTCGGAGGAGATCCCGAGCGAGCTCGAGCTGTTCGTCTTCCTCTGCATGCTGGCCTTGCATTGATGCCAGCACCGTCCAGGTCCTCCCAAGAACAGCGGCCACCTCGCCTTCCTTGATGGTGATGTTCTTAAGGCCGTCCCCCTTTTCGTAGGCTAAATTGTCCGCCCTCCTCCAGCGGCTGCGTATCTTTTCATCTGCCTCCTGAGTCAACGCCATGGCGAACTCACCCCGGCCCAGGAGGAAGAAGTCTCGCAAGAGCTGTAGCATCTCAACCACCTTAGCTAACGGGAGGAGCTTCTGCAATGTGTTTTCGGAGAGGGACAGCCGGATTGCAGTTATGGCTCTTGAGAACTCGGCGCTGTTTAGGGGAAATGTTAAGCCCGACAACTCTTGCAGCTGTGATGATAGCTGGTCGAGCCCTTGGAGGCCCGAGTCCACGCTGCTCCTGACGCGTACATGGTTGAGAGACTTGCCAATGAATAGCATGGACGACGCCGTGGCTGGGGTAACGAAAGATGGCAGTAAGTTGGAGTGAGAAACATACTCCTGTACACGAAATCAGCACTTGTAAACCACCGGTCGGGAAATGGACGAACCTCATCTGAATTCTCCGCCTTTTGTACAAAGAAATCCTCGCTTCCAAAGCTCGGAAGTCTCCCATATAGTATCCAGGCCGAGACTTGCTTTAGCCAAGCCGTCTCGGCCACAGTGACCAAACTCATCGCTGTTGTCGCCACGTCCTGATAGCCACTCTGCAGCTCAGTCCTCAACCGGTCCATGAGCTGTGCGCCATGACACAGGTTCCCTTGCTTGTTTTTGACGAGCATGAACTGCACCATCTCCCAGAGCCACTCCATCCTCCTAGTCCACTCCTTGAACTCGCCGACCACGGCCGTCAGCGGAACAATGTTGTACGCGCCGACTAGCTCTGGGTTATCGCGCAGGATGCTCTCCTCGACCTCGAGTACCTTTCGCTGGAAGGCGGCGAGGTGAATAGACTCGATCGCGGTGGACACGGCGCGGCAGATGGTCGAAGGGTGCGAGTCGGCGATCTGGGCGGTGTAGCTGATGAGCTTGACGTGGACGTTGCTGAGGTGGGCCGTGGACGCTAGGAGTTGGCGCTCGGGAGGAGAGATGGCGGCGAGGGCATGAGGCTCAGGGGCGTCGGTTCGCAGGAGAGGGGACGGGTGGCCCGAGAGGGAGAGAAGGATCTCGTGCAGCATGGCTCGTGAGGGATTGGGCTTGGTGTTGCGAGTTAGTTGCGGTCGGCTGTCTTGTCTTGTCTGGGGCTGTCAGTGCGCACCGTTTCTGGGCCTTTCTGGACCTGATCAGCCTACGCAGATCCCGGAGAGTAAGGATAATGACCCCGAGCAGCTCGAATCGGCACATGGACCAGACCGGCTGGCGATGCGGTCTCGAGCTGGAGATTAGTGGTGGGGTAGGTGTTGGTGGGAATTGTGTGGATGATCTTTAGTCTAGCAGCAGGCAAACCGGAGGCGGCGCAATACTTCAGTCAAAAAAGACCCTCGAAGAGATCGAGACGTGGTATTCACCATCGTCTAGGTCGCTGTTTAGTTGTTGGCGTCCAGGCTCGTCACTTCCAGCAAGACATTGGGGAATTCTGGCATATGGACGATAAGATGGCGCGTCGCGGTGGACGTGCATCATGCCCCGCGATCACACGTGACGTCAGTTCACAAATGTGGTCTCAAGAACATCAAATGATCCAGTTACAATCCCAACCTCAGGATACCTAAGGTAGGTAGGAATAATGGCCTCCATGCACATATCTCAAGGAGCTCCATAGGATCCAAGTTCCGGGCGAATATTGTTCGTAGTCATTGCTGCGTATATCCTATCTTTAGAAGAACCAACCATTAATGAACCGGTTCGGCTACCTAGAATTTTCATCATTTCATCCTGCGCCTGATACTTGGCGTCTATCAAGAGCTTCTCGAACAAAAGCAAAAGGTCATGTCATACCCCGTCGTTCCCATCACTCATTAAAAGGGTCCCTTGGCAGGCTTCTTGCCATAGGGATCGTTGTCGCTAAATGTGCTTTGCGCATCGCTGTATGTGCTGTAGGTGTCCTTGCCCTTGCCTCTTTCTCTGCCCTCGGTAATGAGGGCCGCAGTGCTGTTGTTGTCGGCCCCTCCCACGATAACCTCGCCTCCGCCCTTGACTTTGCCAACGACCATGCCCTTAGCCACGCTCTTGAGAATGGCGCGGCGTGATACACCCGTCACGTCAATGTAGACAAGCCCGACGTTCTTGAAACCACCTCCAAGGTTCTTGGACACCTCGCCGGCCTCAGCGCCCCAGCGGTGACCTACAACGGTAGTCACGCTGCTGGATGTGCCAGTGAGCAAGTTTCGGCCGGCTTGCTCAATGCCGTCAACAACGGTGTTGAAGGCCATCAAGCTCTTGTTGAGCACACCAGGCTTGTAAGTATCGATGGGGTTGCCGTCCTTATCGTAACCTCGGGCGCGGCCATCCTTTCGACGGGAAAGATTGGCACCGAAGTTCTGCGCTACATTCCCAATGGCACCCACCGTTGTGGCTGATACGACGGCAGCTTTAGTAGAGAATTGATTTATGCGACGGACACGCTCATGCGTGGCGGGAGCGAAAGTGACAGGTGTGGCAACGGGCTTGGTGCTTTTGGTAAAGTTACTGGCCTGGCTTTGCATCGTCTTCGAAACAATGTCGGATGTAGTCACAATGAGGCGGGAAGCCTTGGAGGCGCTAGATACGATCGATGACTTCTTGTAGGCGGGGTGGTGGTCCATCTCGACGTATCCCTGAGATACAGGCTGGACGGAGATATTCTGGGTGCCATCGGCGGGAAAAGCAATCTCGACCGGATCTGAGTGAGGATTAGTATCATTTGATCGGGGGTTGTGGGATTTTGCGATGCAGTCGTGCAATAGACATACCCTTAGATCCAGGGCGAATAGCACTATCCTCAACTACCTGGTAGCTGTCGGTGAGTTCGCCGATAACGCTCCCATCCTCCTCGTCGACAAGCACGATCCGGCCACCAGGGTGCGAGCTATGGCTTCCCTGCACATAGGCCTGACCAGGGCTATATTCGGCTGGGTTGTAAGCGGGAAGGCGTTCTTCCGCAGCCTCACGGTCCTTTTCCATGGCGGCCTTGGAGGATGTCCTGGGCAATGCCTTGGACGAATCCTTAGGAGATCCCGTGGAGGATCTTTGCCTTGGAGGAGGGGCTCGCTCGAGGAAGGCAGTGCACTGGGCCAGGATGGTCTCAAATGTGTCGACGTCCTCCTGAACACCTTTCCTGGAGCCAGGGGCGGGAAATTCGATTCGGGTGAATGCGCCGCTGTCAGGTCCGAGATCCCAACGAGGGATCAGATAGCTGGTGGGCGGCTGGTGGTAGATCTGGGTCGTGGCGGGGAGTGGAAGGTCGAGCTCGGGAGGAAGGTGAAGGTGAAGATAGAAGTCCTCTTCACCAGCACCAACCCCTGAGGTATCAGCGAAGCCGGACGAGGTCGGGACCATGAGGAGCGACAGGGTCTGAGACCCGGACGGGGTCACGGATTTCTCCTTGCCATTGGAGATGTGGTAGGCATTGATGCCCTCGACGGCATAGAGGAGTTTTGGATCCTGGAGGATAGATTGCGTCAGTGGGAAAGCAGAGCGGGGGATGGGAGAGAAGGGGAGAAAGGGGAGAAAGGAGGGAACGGGGGTCCCTTGGCCAGGCCGTGGGACGGGGGTGAGAGGCATGTCACTTACATTGTGTCCTGAAGCCATTGTTGATATGGCTCCGTGTTGCAGATTGCAACAGCGCGGTGCAGTGAGTGAGTGACGGCCCGGTAGGACGAGATAGATCGATCGGCTACAGCAGAATTAAGGTAGAAAGTAAGAAAGAGGATCCCGCCGCCAAGCTTGGGAGCGGCGGACGGATTGGAGGGGTTATCAGGTTATATGCGGAGGGTGGATGTACAAGGGATAACAGAGAACAAGCGCGATGAGCGACGCTGCGAGAGAACAGAGTCAATAGGCGCCCTTCGACGATGGGAATTGGCTGTCGGTGGGCGCGCGCGGGTGGAGTTGAGCGGTAAATCCGTCCAAACTGGAAGGCGGTGTTGGTCGATGGTATGCGATGCGACGCAAGAACCTTCGTCTGAGTGATGAGGGTGAACTGAAAGCGGCGTCTTTGGGCGCTTATGCGTGTGCGAAGCCGTGAGGCCTCTCGATCTCGACGACGTCATTGGTGGGCGGAGGTGTGGGTGCCGCCACTACGTAGTACTTGTGTGATGTCGAACTGCCCTAGTAACCTACATACAGCCCCTACGTATAACCACCAGACCCGAATCTTGTATTTCAATTATCGTAGCTTGACTTTAAAGCTCACTTTCACAATTAATAAAATAGTAAGAAAACTAACGGTCAGTAGGGGAGGGCTGGCTACGGTGGTCAGTATCCGGATTAAGGCCAGAGTTTAAATTAGGGATAAGATTAGCCTTGGTATGTCTTTGAATGTTGGTAGAGGAGGACTTGTACTTTAGGTAGGGTGTGTATGGTAGTCGTGATGTCGGTGGTACTGGTGGTATGGGGTTTGGTGCCATGACTCTCGAAGGCCTGAGCGTTGGGTGTTCTTTCGGGTGCAGTGACGGGCCGTGTTCAGCCATCCATCCCGTTGTTGTCTCAGAGTCGGCTACGTAGTTGGCACGAATGCAGGGCAATTTTGCTCAGCCTCGAACGGGAAGTTTCCAGCCCTGACCTGTAATGTCACTGCGCGTCTGGCGGCCTCTACCTCCTAAAAGCCGCCGCATCGTGTCTCACCAAAATCAAGCTCACTGTGAGACACGGATGAAGTGGTGTGGTGGGGATGCGCCGTCGCTTCCCCGCCCAGACATGTCACACAGCTCAGCTTAGCATGGGCGCAAACTTGGCAACCCCGATGTCGGTTGGGAGGATTGGTGGGGTGCCGTTTTGTGGTGGTGTGCTCTGGGCCTCCGTCCTCATACACTAAGCCAGTAGTCTAGACTATTGCTTACTGCTCAGTCCGTAAGGTAGTCTGGCCGCAGCGTGCGGGTGCAATGTACAGGATTAATGATGATTAATGAGGGAGGGAATAGCCGGCGCAGGGACTCAACTCATGGGGCCAGGAGTTCGTCTTGTAACAAGTTGACTCGTAACATGTAACATGTAACATGTAAGTTCCATTGTAATGGAACTTGTACGATAAGTACGGAGCCCCCCGTGACTCGTGCCCGGATGTGTCCACTTTTGGTCAGCGTCTCCACCAGCCAATGAGTACCTGGTTACCTGTCATGGCACGCACACATCTATGTTCGGTCTGCTCCTTCCTGGTCTCTTCAAAACGGGGAAAGAACCATGGCCTAGACTTCCGCGACGGGCAGGAACACATGGACGCACACGTGTCAGGTCTGCGAAGCTGCTAGGCTGTTAGGCTGTCAGCCTGCTAGTCAACCTGTCAAGTAAGGTAGTCCAACGTTTAACCATTCGGAAATACGAGACTTCTTCCTCGCCACATCACTAACCTAGCCATCATCAGCCCAGAACCGCTACCCCAGTCTTCATGTACCAGCCTCTCGGAACTGCAGTCATGTCTTCTCAGCGGTTGCTATCAGCTTCTCAACCGTGTCACGCATTCGTGCTGAGACATCATTCCTCTCAAGCCAATCCAACAATGGTTCGGCCCAGGCACGGAACAAGCTACTCAGATCAGCAAGGCCTAACAACTTCTTGACTCACCGAGTTGCGCAAGCGAGGAAACTATTAATCAACCAAGCGACCTTTCTACTCCGTACTGAGCTCGAGCTCAACTGAGCTGACCCGATGGGCATCTCAGCAACTAGAAGCATTGTCGAACCCTAGGGACCCTTGCCTGCTGTTCAGTCATTATCGCGTCACTGACAGATGAACATGTTCCACACACCGCCCCCATACTAATGATCTCGGCGCTCCCTCACATCCGAGGATGAGGTGGGAGGTCACTGATGCTTTGGCTTATGCCCTAACAGGCGCCGCACGGCCGTCTGCGCCGGTAACGGGCAAATCCAACTGTTTCGTTCTTGTACGACGTACTTCGTACTCATCAAACAACAGGGAGCCAGCACACGATCAGGATACTGTTCTCGGAACCGTCAGTTCAAAACGGTTACAGGTCCGCCAGAATTCAATCCATTTGCTTCCGTAGTCGTCACCCCAACCCGCTGCCACCCCTTGACGTCCCCCTATCCAGTCCTCTCGACCGATTCCCCCTGCCAAAGGCACTGATCCCAAGCAATAGGGCGAGCTTTCTCGGATGGTACATCGCTGGGCCTGCGTGTGCGCAGCGGTCCCTGGTCCCGTGAAAACCCCCATCCATGGTGTGTCAGGGCCTCCGAAAAAATCTTGTCAAAGGAAAGCTCCCGTCGAGGTTAATGACTGGTCGGGCGGCATGCTTAACGGGTCCAACGGGGAACCGGACGCCAGAAGCGAGGAAACAACTGCCGGCCCGTAGTGATCGGCACCGAGGTTTCGCTTTTAGGTCTGATTGGGAGCGGAGCACCAGTCCCAGCAAGGGCAAGGAGGAAACAAGAAAGGGAAGAAATAATAATACGCCTCTCCGTCAAGTAGTCGCGGAAGGTCTCGCCTCGACCCACGGATCCTATCCGCTGACAGTTACGTGTGGGCGGACAGACCTCATGGTGGTGACTAGGTCCTATACTACGGCAGCTCGCTTCCGACTCCTTCGGTAAGATCAGATCATTCATTAGGACCCCACCGGGCCGTTGCCAGAGCTTTCGGGGCTTTCGGATATTGGCTCGGGCTCCTCAGGTGAACGATTTGATGGTGGGCCACCAGAGCAGAGGCTCACGTTCTTATCCGTGGATCCTGCTGATACCTTTTACACATCATTACATCATTTTGTAGGTAGGGGTTTCCTGGATGATCATAGCGCCGCCACCATCGCCCATGCTGGCATCTGGTCTTTGCTCCTATCCGCTCCGGCGGCGCGGACGTATCCCCGGTCGAACGAGGCGTCAGCCTCCCGATGGCAACTTGAGCCATACCGACAACAGCGAGTCGTTTCGTCGGGATGGCCCAATTCTAGGAAAGGGCATAAAAAATCACCTGCCAAGACTCAAGTTCGCGCTTGCGCGTAGATACAGAAAAGACCCGCCCGACAATCCGGGAATAGCAGCCAGCATTTGAGAGGTGGGAATCGTATCTTCGTCTCATAGCCTTCGAGGCAAGTCTCTATCTAAGAATCGACGTCTGTCACTAGGCTAGACATTCTAGCGTTCACACAGAGGGGGGGAAACAGTGAAGTAAAACCGCTGGTTCCAAGTTCCTCATGCGGAAGACTGCCATAAGCGACGTCCAACTGGCCAGATTACGTGCAAGCATCGCCTCAAAGTGCGATGTGGGAACCCGAACCAGAAACATGCCCTGATCCCCGGCAGCCCCCGCCTCGGCTTTGACATACGAACTAGTATTTCCATCCACATTTGGGGTCCAGGAGGCGGCACAGAGAGTCAGGGACAGCCAAACGGGCTCCAGATTCAGCTTCGTTAGTCTGGGAGCCATGTTCGCTGTGGGGTCGGCGATCGGAGGGGAGGTCATGGCTACGGATCACTCACTCCCTTAGCGGCTTCCGATACCCAGCTCACCGGCCCGTCTGGCACGCAGGTCTCTCGGCAAGGTCTAGTACAAGCCTATAAGGTAGGGGCTCAGTACGTGTCCATCCCATCAGCTTGGGATCCGGGGCTGGAAACAGTACGTCCCTCCCTGGTTGGTGAAAACTATTACCTTGGGCTCTACGGAGTGTTGCTTGTCGTCGGCTCGGGAATATTGCTCGCTCGCCCTTCTGCCAAGACAACCGATTTCTCCTTCACTCAACTTCATAACCTGATCGCCCGCCAGGTGAGAAGATAACCCGCCCTTGAGCGTCCTCCCTCCATGAATTGCCACTCCTCTTGCCGTTCTGTTCGCTATCCTCTCTTGTCCGCCCATCCTTTGGCTCTTTCACTTGTTCACCCGGAAAACTTCATCACATATCCGAGACCCAAGCATTCAAACTCTTCCCAAGACCTAGTCGCATAGCCTAATATTGGTCAGTTTGCGTGGTCTGTCGTGTTGGTTACATCCCACCCCGCGAGTTGTCACATTGCCACGTGGATCGGTCAGGGTTTCTCTGGCATATTTCTCATCTACGCCGTCTCAAGAAATTGCATGACTGAGTGCTGTCTGCTGTTTCCTGCCATATCGAAACCACCTTCCGGACTGCGACCTCCAGTCATCTCTTCCCTCCAATACCCTCAACAAAACACAGCACTGTCCGCTTGCTCGAAATCACCCTCAATCGCGTTCCATATGCTACGAGCCCGGTTCAAGGTACTGGTCCACTCGCCATCTCGTCGATCATTACTTGATGCGCTAGCATTCTATCCAAACCTGAATTCTGGGGCCCTTTTTGGAGGCCCAACTCGCCACGATTGCTTCCCAACTTCGCATTCAATCCATTCTCTCGCCTCCGGATCCGGAAGCTGATGAGTTGTCCACCGTGTCTTCGAGTCAGTCCACACCAAAGCGAAAGTTCGAAGAGGTCCTCACGGCCTCGGAGGCTACAGTGGCCCTTCGTCGGACTGAATCCTTAGAGGAGCCCCAGTCTGGATCGGAAGGCCTCGGGGTTGAGCCGTCCGGAGGACATGTCGATGAGCAAAGGGCATCGGCCCCGCCGGGAACCAGGGACGGGAAGAAGTTACTGAAGATGAGGCCCCCAATGCGATCCAGTATTGCTTGCATGAGGTGTCGTCGATCCAAGATCAAATGTGACAACGATGGGGGCAACAGTCCCTGCGACACATGCATCAAGGGTGGTCATCAGTGCCAATATCCCGAGGCTACGCCTCTTCCATCTAAACGAAGCGATCCTCCAACGGTTGTCCGACAGGAAAAAGATGGAACCCACGAAAGAAAGCGGATTAGAAAGGTGGACGAAGTACCGGCTCTGGACAATGAGAGATCCGCGGCCTACGCCGAGGAGGTCCTCTCATATCCTTTTCTGACGACTGAACTATGGGACCAACTACTCAACATTTACAGGCTCCATTTCGCAACTGAGCTGTCTTTCCTCCATCTTCCGACCCTGAAAGAGAAAATGAGTCTCAGGCAAGGGACGAACTACGAGCCTTCGGTCGAGTTGAATTTGGTCCTTCTCGGTGTCCTGACCTTGACGTCTCGGTTTCACCCAGATCTCGTCAAGTATGTATCACATTTGTCGACTGGGCAAGGCGGCAGTGTTCGGCCACGGACATGGCAGTCCAAAGCCGACCCATCTGCTGCATCCGAGTTTTTCGCCAATGTCCTCACGACCGCACTTGGGCCCTTGAAAAAGGCTGTTTCTGTTGTAACTGTGGAAAGGGTCCAGGTTTTCCTCATGCTCGGGCTGTTTGAATGGAGCCAACGAACCCCGTCAGGCGGACCTGCCTCCTGGATGTATGTTGGCATCGCTATTCGCATGGCGCAGGTATTGAAATTGGGGTTCGATGACCAGCTGTTCAGAGGACAGGGTTATCCGAGTCGAGGTGCCAACCCGGCTCAGAGGGCTCGAGGAAGTTCCTCGGAGATCGGGATCATCAGGGAGATAAGACGACGCACCATGTTCAGTTGCCTGATACTCGATCGGATGATGGCCTGTGGCAACGAGCGTGTATCCATGATCCAACCCGACACCATTCGGATCCAGCTACCGTGCACCGAGATGGCATTCGACCTCGCACTGGAGGTCAACACAGGGTTTCTAAACTTTGAAGGCAACATCTTGAATCAAGCTGTCAACGATGATAGCGTATTGAGTCGGTTCATACAACTGGTCGAAATATGGGCCAAAATATCACATTACTCCTTAACTGGTGGCCGCTTGCGAGAACGACTGCCTCCTTGGGAGAAGCAATCTAACTTTGGGACACTGAGAGAGAAACTGTATCAGTTCTTACACAACCTCCCTGACACGTTCACGTTTTCACGACAAAACTATTACCGACACGAAAACCATCAGGCTACCAACATATACGTATCGTTACACATGCTGGTTTCTGTCTGCTTGATGATGCTCCATCGCGAGCATCTTCCTTTTCTACCTCTCCGATGCAGCAGGCCCGAAGGCCCGTTTATCCCACCACTGATTCCTCCCCACCAAACCCCAGGTGGATTCTGGGAAGAGGTCGCTCACACATTTTTTGAAGCTGGTCGAGATATTGTTGATCTTATAGAAATCTGCAGGGACAAACTACCGCAATCATCGTTGACCCTATTCTCAGTCTGGTCGGCTGGGTTTGCCGGAGTCTATGCTCACCACTTCCCTTTCATGGACACGAAGCATCAGATGGTAAGCCAGGGAGACATTGATCGAGGGGCGGATGGCAGTCTCGAGATAGGCAAGGGCGCGGCAACGGGTTTGGCCTATCAGGCTCTGCACAAGATGACAGCTTCCACGCAGGGTGCCCAAACTTACTTGAAACACCTTGAAGAAATAGATGGATACTACACGCAAGCTGGGACCCGATTTCTGCAGGGAGCTGGAAGCAGTGATTCCATGCGCGAAACATCGGACAGACAGCTCAGCATCCGTTTGGGTGGCGATGGTGTTGGTTTCGAGGAGTGGAAGCCGCAAGCAGGTCGAGCACCGAGAGACTTTGCCATGATGGTAGACAACGATTCACGCTCTAACCAACACGACGGGTCGGATAGATTACGGGGAGGCGCCATGGATCAAGGTTCTCCGATGGGGATATCGGAAGGTCACCAAGCGGGAGCAGACTACACGCGAACGCCCAGATCAAATCCAGCAATGCCGTTTACGGCAGTCAACAGCTCGTCGATGATGCGATCAGGCTCATCAGCCTCGCCTCCATTGAGTATGGAATCCCGAAGAGAGGGTGTTTCTGGGGGTGACCACCGGTTCGCTCCCAGAGCAACGGTCTCGCACAACAGGAGCATGTTGATGCTCCCGGGAACCGAGCCCGAGACGCTATCGGGTGAAATGCCAGAGTTCTCCTTGGACCAACTGAGCTTGATCGAGTCGCAGCGCCTTGGAAAGATGTTGAACGACCTGGAGGAATTCTCGGGGGCTGGGAGATTGGGAGGCGGCGGGACTCGCCTGGAATGACCAGGGACAATGTGAAAGATTTATGTCACGGTGATGGATGAAGGGTAGAAGATGAGAGAACCAGCAGGCATTGGACTATGAGTAACGACGTAGATGCGCGATGGGTGGAAATACTTGTCTTTTATTATGGGATGATTGGCGTTGGAAGAGGGCCTAGACAAAACGGGCGCAGTATGGTGCCAAGTTAGAGTTATTAATTGTGAACGTCCTCTTTCTATTTTTTGTTTTGTTCATGTGTGAGGTGTTGTTGGGATCGAGGACGGCGGTGCTGCATAATTCTGATGGTTAGTAATAACGCAGCTCCGGCCTCATCTCGTGATGTGATTGATGTTTTGCCACATGAGAAAAGTGCCGAAGTCATCAGTGTCATAACTCAGAAGTCAGCATTGCAAGGTCCAGTTTTTTTTTTTTTTTTTTTCTTCTCCATTTCAACACCAACATGGGGGCCGGGATTATTAGTCTTGGGCCACATTTCTCTCGACGAGACTCGGGGATTGCAAGACCAAACAGGAAACACGCTTGCACAACGAATAATTAGCTGAAGTTACACCGGGACCGCAGGCTTGTGGAACTCGGTCGGAGGTGGCCGACGACAAAGGAAGTTTTATTCGGGCAAATGGCTGGGGGGGGGGGGGTTGGCAGCAGGGGTTGTTTGATGCTCTGACTCCACGGGCGCGAGCAGCCAATTACCAGAAGGGCATTTAGACTTACGAAGGGGAGGCCATCCCAACTTAATAAGCGCCGTGGGATTCCAAACGAGCCGTCGTTGCACAGCAGTAGTTGGAAGAAGGGGGGGGGGGGGGGGG
>JAZAVK010000273.1:0-17187 GCA_037954305.1 Neonectria magnoliae
GCCACGAGATGCACCAGCACCAATGACATCAACCGTGCCAATTCACCCTGCCCGTAGGGGACCCGGGCGGCCTCCGAAGCGGCCTCGGGCCGGGACGGACGCGCCGGCCCCGCCGGCTCCAGCGGTAGTTGGTCCAATGGACCGACTAAGAGAGCAATTACTCGCAAGAGTAAGAGAAAGCATACCGCCGAACGAGGAGGATGATTGGGAAGATGAGGATTAAGGATAAGACGACTTGGACCCGCCTTGGGATCGAAGATATCCCGTGACGCTATTCGGGCCAAGCCCTATGAGGAAATTTCGAATGCGGGTACGTGACTAGCTTTTACAGTAAAGCAGACCTACCTACAACTTACGCCGCTGCGCACGCGTACTGAACCCGACTTGCTTCCCCCTCGGGTAAAGGTAGTAAGGGGTTTTCATCCTATAGCTTGCTAATTAGGTTTTCCCTCCTACCCTAGACTAGTCTTAGTGAAGAAGGACTAGATAGCTAGTAGCTAAAGCAGTATATAATTAAATAAAAATATAATAGCTTTAAGCTTTACTTAAGTTTATCCCTTTAGCTTTAAAGCTTAATAATATAATATAACTTTTTATAAAAAAATTTAGTTAAAATATAAATTATAAAAATATTATATTAATAAATTAAAAAAAGGAATTATTACTTTTTAAGTATAAAAAAGAAGAAATAAAGCCTAAAAAAAAGCTTTTCTTAATCTTAATATATACTTTATAAAGGTTCCTAATATTAATAAGGTTTATTAAAAGATATTAAAGCTTCTAAAGCTAAGGGAAATATTAAAAAAAGTTAAGAAATAGAAAAAAAGTAAATCTATTTTATAAGTAATAATTAGAGATTATAAGAATACTAGATTTAGTCTTCTTATAATATTATTATATTATTAAAATTAAGGTTATTTATAATACTTAAAATAAGCGATATTTATAATAATGCGCGGTTCCTAGAGGGTGGGGCTTATATCACACTCCTTACATCGCTAACATAACTGCTTAGGGCAGATTGGCCGGCACGTATTATTAGTTGGGTGCTCACGGCAGCTGCTGTAGTTAACGTGAATAAAGCTATTATCATTATACATGTTAACCGCTTGGCTAGGGGGCAGTTGGGAAGTAAAAGGGAATGTAAAGAACGCATTGTATGAGAAATTGGCTGGTGTTGATTCTGAACGCGCTCTAAGTCACTATCGTGTACCCCAGTCTTGGCAAGGGTGCTGTGTGCCTTACCGCACCCTAAGGGATAAAGATGTGGCGTCTATGTGGCTGCCTCCTGTGGCGCAACCAGGGCCTTCATCTTGATCGGTCTTGTCTGGACTCCATCCCACTAACACACCACCAGGTAAGGGCATAATAGGGCTCTCGTGAGATACAATCAGCCGATACAGCCCCTTCTCGCCAGAACCCATTCCGGGGGTGAGATACGGTGAACTATCCCTGGGCCATGAAGTCATTTTCTCCATCAACATGGAGCAAAGAGCCTGGCGGTTGACGCATACTGTCAACACGCCCTGCCTCAGATTCCGGGCCATACGTTCGTCTACCACGCACGCCCAAGGATAGACGGTATCTTTTGTCGATTCCACAGAGCTCTCAGCACCGAGGGTTCGAATTTTCACGGCCGACCATGCCGAACACCCGTGCGGCAATGCCCTATGCGAGAGGATAATCAAGAAGAGGCAACGCTAAAAAGCATTGAGCGAAGGGATGAAGCTGACAGCCCCTCCGAAGGACAGGGGAGCAACCGGGTCTGAAAACACAACTTCATTTCATCTCAACAAAGCCCACAGAATACGGCGCCAATTGTTTCCTGTCACCGGCATCGTGCATGCTCGTGCAGCTCGCCAAACACTGCAGACCGTCTACACCCTACCGAACAACAGGGCTAACCAGTATTGCCTCTATCCTGCTCGTGGAGCCCCTGCGGATTGGGTTACAATTTCGGCTACGCTCTCCGAGCAGGTCGCCGGCCACCCCACAACTGTTTCTGAAACCAGGTACCAAAGCTTGGTGCCTTCATTTCTCTCTCGGCCGGTTGATCCTAGGCGTCCCCCGGCCCGTCAGACCAGCTCCGTGCTTCCCCATTAGTGGAGGATCTCAACCCGAAACCGTGATCCGCCTCAATTGGCCCACTCCCGATCTCATAGCACCATCATCACCTCTTTGACTCTGTTAATCTCTACCTGTCTGCCCCTTGGCATCTCTCAATACCAGCCCATACGGATCCATGTAGCCCATGGATCATGGGTCAACATGCCACCACTACTGCAGCCGCCATTCCGTTCGGGACTTGGAAGCAGTACGTAGACAAGAGTCTAGAATTTTGTATGAGTGCATATATAAGATGAGGGACGCAACTCCCTCGATTTGCCCAAAAACTTCATCTTCATTCAGTCTCTGTGTGCTTCTTTCGGTTCTCAAACACTCTCTTTCAACCAAACGACTCATTAACTCTTGACCCTTAACATTCATTTGCAAAAATGCGATCTTCTGCTCTTTACCTCGCCCTGGCTGGCCCCATTGCCGTCCGCGCCGCTTCAGGAACCGGCCAATCCACAAGATACTGGGACTGTTGCAAGCCTTCTTGCGCCTGGGGTGGCAAGGCCTCTGTCAGCGCTCCCGCGCTTACTTGCGATAAAAACGACAACCCTATCTCGGATGCCAATGCTGTCAGCGGTTGCAACGGCGGCACTTCCTACACCTGCAGCAGCTACGCTCCCTGGGCTGTCAGCGATGATCTTGCTTACGGCTTTGCCGCGACTGCCATTGATGGAGGCTCCGAGTCGTCCTGGTGCTGTGCTTGCTATGCGTGAGTTGCCACCACTCGTTTTCAAGTTTCTGCCTGGCTGGTGCATGTACATCGTCCATGATACTAACCAAACCGGTCTTCTAGCCTCACTTTCACTTCTGGCGCCGCCAAGGGCAAGAAAATGGTGGTTCAATCCACCAACACCGGAGGCGATCTTGGCAGCAACCACTTCGATCTTCTGATCCCCGGCGGTGGTGTTGGTATCTTTGACGGATGTACTTCCGAGTTCGGCTCGGCTCTTCCTGGAGCTCAGTATGGCGGTATCTCCTCGCAGAGTCAATGCACCAGCTTCCCCGAGGTTCTCAAGGACGGCTGCAACTGGCGATTTGACTGGTTCGACAACTCCGACAATCCAGGCCTGACTTTCGAGCAGGTCCAGTGCCCCACGGCACTCACTGACATCTCAGGATGCAAGCGAAATGACGATAGCAGCTTCCCTGTCTTCAGCGGTGCTGGTGCTGGTGCTGCATCGTCGGTCAAGAGCTCGACCAAGGTTGCGCAAGCGACCAAGCCTGCTATTTCGTCCAAGGCTACCGTCTCTTCCAAGGCTGCCGTCTCTTCCAAGGCTGTTGTTTCGTCCAAGGCTGCCACTTCCAAGGCTCCCGCTCAAACCGCGGCCCCGACCACCAAGAAGGTAACTGCCTCCGCCGAGAGCAGCACCCGCACTCGCACCCGAACCAAGTCTGGATGCGCCGCTAACAAGTCTTCCACCCCGAAGGCTTCTAGCACCTCCAAGGCTGGATCTACCGCCGTGTCCGCAGCTTCCGCTTCCGCTTCTACTGCTGCCTTGTACCACCAATGCAACGGCTCCAAGGACTTGTATCCCAACGGCGCTCTGGCTTGTGCTAAGGGCAGCACCTGCGTCTACTCCAACGACTGGTACTCACAGTGCCAGTAGAGTCCAGTGGCCTGAATGGAGAGTGCGCGACGGCTGGAGGGTCATACCACAAAGAGCAGGCTGCGTGAGCTATTGTAAAGCATGGCACCTCGGACCTGGCGTTCGACCTTGTTGTAAATATATTTCTCATTACTGTATTTATTTTGTAGTTATCTTAGTACCAGCACTATACTGGCTCTAAAGGATCTTTGGCATGCTTGCTCAATACCTTTCAGTGTGTAATTCCCATGGTGTATTCCCAAAACTCCAAATGCTCGCTGTCCATCATATTATCACCTTAGTCTAATACTGGCAGATGCCACCTACATCCTCGTCCATAGTCCATGATCCAGCCAGCCCCTTGACCTCGATGTCTTCGGTCTCCAAAGGAGCACCGTGGTCTGACTTGCCAAGAAAGAAATCGCCCTTGCCTTCCGTTTTTATCTGTCTCTTCATGAAACGTCTCGTCCACTCTTCGACCGCCGGCTCTCCGGTCTCGTCCCTCGCTTGCTTCAAGAAGGGGATCAAGGCAGTGCCGCCGGTGCCCTTCTGGTTCTGTTGGTTCTTGCGGGACGCAGCGGCGAGGTTGACGCGGTGGCGGGTAGCCTCAGGGCTACGAGACCTGCTCCGGGCTCGGACCTGCTTGGAGGGGTTGATGATGTAGCGAGTTACAATGCCGATGTGTTTGTCACGGAAAGCACTCAGCATCGCAAGACAAGCGTCATATGCGAGACGCAGTTGGCTGTCTCGGGTTTTTTTTTCAACGAACTCGCGAATGTTGGCCACAGTGGACACATCGTTGAGGAACTGGGCATGTTGGCCTGGCATATAGCGGCGCATCTCCATGATGAAGTTGTGTCGGTTGGATGAACGTCCACCTCTGTCTGAATCAGACGACGGGTCGCGAGACTCACCCGTGGGACGATGTTCGATACCAAGCACAATATCGAAGAACTGAATCAAGCTGCTCTGAGCATTGCTGCCACCACTATACTGACGGTACGTCTCGGTTCCGGAGCCGTCTTCGTACACAACGCCTCGGGGAAGACCGGCCTCAGCCATGTTTTTGCTTCCAGCTAGGAAGGGTCGAATGCGGTTGTAGAAGATAGTAGGGTCACAGCTCTCGTGCATTTTTTGCAATATAGTCGTCAAGTCGGTGAGTCGCTCAGCAAAGGTGCGCAGGCAACGCGTAACAGCGGCAGCATCGCCGTGCCTCGCGGCCGCAATGGCGGTCAGCATGAGAGACATGATTGGACCGCCACGAGCCTCGATAGCAACGGAGATGAGGTAAAACCAGGACTCGTCAAGGGAGCCAGTGAATGTATTGAGGGTTGCGAGGTTGTCGAGGTTGTCAATGTCCTCGTCCATGAAGAGAGGCTTGAAGTTCCAAAGACACACAGCCGCATAAGTGGCGACAGGAAGAACTTGAAGGCGTTCAGAGATCTGAAGCAGCGGGATAGAGATAGACGCGGGGAGACGGTCAGAGGGTGAGTCGCCGCCCCAGATGTAACCGTGGGCCATGAAGCCAAGAAGAGAATATGCGCGACGCCACTCGGCATCGTGCTCAAGTCCGATGGTGGAAAGAATTGGCAGACGATCGATGACACCACGAAGTCGGCGACTAAGTATGAGCGCCTGGAGGTTGGCGGCGATTGCTTCCCACTTGTTGTAGTAAGGATCTGGAAGACGAGTTAAGGGCAGAACGTCCGGGAGGAAGCCATGGGTGGGAGAGAGACCATAGTCGGCGAGGGCAGGGACGGGAGGCAACATGACCAGTATTGTCTCGGTTTCAGTCGTATGTTGTGTGAGTGTTGATTAGCGAGCGCAAACGAGTTCTCAGCTCTATTTGAGTAAAAAAAAAAAAAAAAAAAGAGTCAACAACCACCGGAGATCCGGGAACGGAGAACGGAGAACGGAGGTTGATGTGGGGCTAGTTGCGGAGTCAAGTCTGGGTCAGTTGCTCGGGTGTCGGTCTGGTTTGTCTGGTTGTTGCGGAATCTCTGCAATGGGCGCGAGGGGATCAGGAGGCAAAAAAGCGAAGAGTGGGAAAGAAAAAAAAACCGGGAGAGGCTGGGGGTTATGCTGGAAAAGAAGAGCAAAAGTCGCTCTCATAGTTACGGACAGCGGCGAAATGGTTCAAGGGCCATCGGGATTGGCCGGTCGGTCGAGGGGGAACATGACAGAGCGAAAGAAAAATGGAACTCCCGTGTGTGGGTGGGTGGACCCTGATGAGCCAGACCACCCGAGCCTTTGTTCACCAATTAAGATGGAGGCAAGCAAAACTTGAGCTCGTGCCAGAAAACATAGAGAATGGTTTGCTGACTTTGCTGCTTATTACGTTTAAGACTGGGGGCGTAGGGTAGCCGGAGTCCGGGGGAGGCCGTAAGGCGATGGCGTAGTATGAGCTCCGTGTTCGGCTAAGATATAAAGACAGACAACTGTCCTATTGGATTCACTGGATGCCTCACCTTGGTTTCAAAGTTTGAATCCTGGCCGTGTTTGGGTGGTTGCTTCGAGAATAAAAGTGTATTGGAGAACGGAACTCATGTGGAAGGCGAGTTTCGAAGCCCGGAGGAGTACTTTCTTCGAAATATTTTACCCCGCTGAGAAAACTACCACTTACTTAGGTAAGCAATTTGGATTGCTAGATGGTATTCTTCATCACACGATATTTGCGCACGAATAGGATTGAATGATAGATTACCTGATTGTTGTGGCTCCCGGTTACAGGCTCTCCGCAAATGTATCTCACCAAGGCCGCCTTCCCTTCCATGACTCCCCCACTCCCACTATCCGCCGAGAGAGCATGTGCTGGTAAACTGTGCGAATAAATGACCTAACAAGTGAAGCTCCTCATCGCTAATAATTGCTACATTAACCATAGTAGAATAAAGTAGAATAGGTTGAGATCGGTTAGAAAAAAATACCTGTTAAGCTGACACTGGCACTTATACTAAGTATAAACGAGAGTTAACATACATGCAATGTTGTAATTTAACGGTCCCCTGCTATTACTAGGCGTACATGTATTTATGTTAGGGCAATTCAACTGCCTCCTGCACGTCACAAGGTGTGCGTGCACCACTCCACTTGAACGTTCCGCACCAGGAACGACGCCGCAGCACAGTACGAATAGGTACTCTCATCAATAGCTTGCCCGCCGACAACCGTCAACCGCCAAGGCACCTACCCAGCCAAGGCAGGTGCGTTGGTTACCTTAGTGACTACCCGATCCCGCTTCTCACCTTGCCCTCTCTCCAACCGCCGCCACTCTGAGCATCGTCACGATGCCCGTCCAGCAGCATGTTCTGAATTGGCTCTACAGCGTCCTCACAAGTGTCCGTTCCCTTGTTTCAATGTGCCTGCCCGCCAATGCTCGTGTGCGCTGACCCCGATCGTGACAGGAATACCACGACGTCAATCGGGCATACAACGACGTCGCCCAGGCCCTCACCCAATATCCCTCTCTTGCGCCGCGAACCGACGTCCACAGTATTGCCTCCTTTGCTATCCCGACGTCACCCCGCGACGAGACTGACCCTACTAGCCTTTTCTCACGGCGCCAATGCCTTGCTCCTCCACCTTTCGGGCACCCTCCCCGTCAACTTCCGCGGCACCACCTATCGCTTCCCGGTTTCAATATGGGTTCCTCACGCATATCCGCGAGAGCCGCCGATGGTCTATGTCGTACCTACCGAGACGATGATGATCCGCCCAGGCCAACATGTTGATCCCCAGGGCCTCATATATCATCCGTACCTGGTTCGGTGGGCGGAGTTTTGGCATGTAGGCCGACCTGTATCGAGCCGCCCTGGGGCAGATCCACTGACTTCTGCGCTCAGAAATCCAATCTTCAAGACCTGTTAGGAATCGTAACCGACATATTTGCCAAAGAACCTCCCGTCATCTCCAGACAACAAGCAGCCCCGGCTCAGTCGTCCCAGCCGGGGCCGACTCCACCTCCAGTTCCGCCGCTGCCTCCGGGCATGGTTCCACGCCCGACAACACGGGATCAGCCCGCTACAGAGCAACAACGCCCACCTCCACCTCCTCCCAAGGCTCCTCAGAGTACATTTTCCGATCCACTGAGCCATAGTCCCGCCGGCCCAGCCGGCCCAGCTCTCTCACCCCCCCAGGCCTCTCATGCAGACCCTCATCGGCCATCTAGATATGGTTCCGCGCCTCCTTTACCGCCCCAAGCCAATAGCGCAGGACATCCAGACTCAATATTCACCGGCCCACCCGCACAATATCAAGCAAGTCATGCGCCACTTCGGGAGAATGTAGGGGCAGTACAAGTACAGTACTCCAGTCCGGCCCAACCACCTACTCAGAGGCAATGGCAGCAACAGCCTCAAACTTGGAATCAGACATCCCCACCACCACAGGCTCAAGTAAGAGCCCCTCCACCCCCTGATCTACTCGACGAACCCTTGACCCTGAACGTCCCGACCGCCTCGACTATTACCGCCCCCCCTATCCCCCCCAACCCTGAGAAGGATGCGTTGCTTCGCCAGTTAGCTCAAACGCTGTGTGCGATCCGAATGCGTAGCCGACAACAAAACGATTCGAGTATGGCAGGTTTACAAGCACAGCGAACTGCGATGCTATCCGCCATGCCAGCTTTCCAGGCCGAGGCAGGGCAACTTGCCCAACTGGCTAACGTCCTATCCTCAAACTCACATATACTGCACGAAGCGCTGCACAAGGCGGATAGTGCGATCGAAGGCTCAAGAAGCCACCCAGTGCCTGATGTGGATGAGCTGCTAGTGGCGCCGACGGTGGTTGCCAACCAGCTCTACACGTTGGTTGCAGAGGAGCGGGCGCTGGGAGATGCGATCTTTATGCTTGGACGGGCGGTAGAGCGAGGCCGCATATCCCCAGCCGTGTTTGCCAAAATGACGAGATCTCTAGCGCGCGAATGGTATCTCAAGAAGGCGCTGGTCCGTAAAATTGGGCAAGGAATGGGGCTGGTATCGTGAACGAACGATGACATATCATCTGGAGGGCTTTCTGGCTGACGAGCTTTTGGTATTGTTGTATGGTTCTGGGCTTGGGACTTTGGCTCCGGGCTCTTAGCTGTGACAGAGTCTCAGCCGGTTGCGGTCCTCAGCCAGGTGTGGTCCTCATCAAGGTGTGGATCGTGCACCTAGTTTGAAGCCGACCTGCCGGGAGCCGCCCTGCGAGGAGGCCTCAGAAAGGCCTCAGAACGGCCTCAGCTCCGCCACGGCTGCACATGCGGATGGTTCGCAATGGTAAGAACGGATGGTACGAGGTACGAAGTACTCAATGGCTTTCGAACGCACTCCCGGCCCTGCGGCCCACCGGCATCATGAGTCTTGTGGCTGGCGCGGCGGTTTTTACCGGCCATGGTTGCTCCGAGACTATCGGTTCTCCTTGCTCTGATCTCTGATTGATATTCAAGCCAAGGGCGAGCCTAGACTGGCCTCCGCGAAGTTACGAGGCCGGAAGCAGGCCGCGTTTGTTCATAAGTTCAAAGCCGCGCCGGGCATCTCAGCCACATGGGAAGAACAATACCAAGGGCCAACGCCACCAAAAGAAGAACAATATCAACGCCAGACGCAGCCCCACAGTCCTGTCTCACTCATATCCATTTTGGTGACGCCCGTTTGATATACTGACATTTCCCTACTCCCTGCCGACAACAATGCGTGGAAATCGCCAAAAATATACTGTCTACTGAGTTTGGCTTTGTGATCCGTCAATATGATGCCGACGGCTGCCACCGCTCATTTCCCCCCTCTTCGTCCTTCTCCTCTCACAAGCCGTCTTGTGTCTCCGTCTCCCTCGTCGACATCGTACATAACCGCTCTCTTCTGCCTCTGCAGTGACCACCACTTTCGCCTCCACTGCCATTGCCACTTCCCCTTCATACTTACTCTCAAAGACATTCGTCACGATGGGCGACTTCGACCCCTTCAGTCAGAACGTTACCTTCCTTGCCGCTGATGGCAAGACACCACTCTCTATCCCCATGGCTCTGATCGACGGCTTTCATAACGAGACTGCCGGCGTCTGCATCAACTATGGGGCTCAGCTGGGCGCCTGCGTCATCATGCTGGCTACCTTACTCGTCCTCACGCCGTCGTCCAAGTTCCGTCGCCCTTCCAGTATTCTGCAAATCACCGGTCTGGTCCTCTGCACTCTCCGCATGGCTCTGATAAGCACCTGGTACCTATCCCCGTTTACCGGATTCTACACCTTTTGGTCAGGAGACTACTCCTACGTTCCGAGTCGGTGGTATGCCACCAGTGTCGCAGCTAATACCTCCTCCCTTCTCCTGGTCATAGCCGTTGAGGCTGCTCTCATGCATCAGGCCTGGACCATGGTGAAACTTTGGGCAAACGTCTGGAAGTACACTCTTGCCGTTCTCTCTGCCTTCATTACTTTGTTCACTATCGGATGGCGCGTTGCCTTTACGATTGTCCAGAATGTGGCTATCCTGAACCTCTCGCCGCCACATAACATGCGGTGGTTGATCCACTCGATGGTCATCACCAACCTCATCTCCATCTGCTGGTTCTGTGCCATATTCAACATCAAGCTCATCATGCACATGATAGCCAACCGTGGTGTTCTGCCTTCGTACAAGAACATGACACCGATGGAAGTTCTCATTGCCACAAACGGAGTGTTGATGGTTGTCCCTGGTGCGTTGATTGAATGTTTGATCTGCTCTTGGCTACTTACTGATCGCGCACAGTCATCTTCGGTGGCCTCGAATGGGGCCATTTTACCAATTTCGAATCGGCTTCCTTGACCTTGACATCGGTTGTCATCATTCTGCCGCTGGGAACCCTAGCCGCCCAGCGCATGGCACAGACAACCAACTTATCTTACCCCTCTGTCGACTCAAGCGGCCGCTACCCTACCGCGCCCGGGACAGGAAGCTCCGCGCAGCCTTTCAAGACACCCAGCTTCTCTACCAACCGCACGGGTAACACCGCACCCGGGTCTGTCCTCTCGCGGTGCGAGGCAGGCATGGCGTCTTACGATCGAAGAGACTCGGCGGGTATGGAGCTCAGAAAGCTTAGCGAGGGACTCGAGTCTCATGGTAGCCACGTTCGGGTTGACCGAAACCTGGTGCAACACGACGAGAGAGTCTAGATGCTCTCTTGTGACCATGGCCACGCCACCAAAACATCACATTAGCTTCAGGAGTTGGGCGCAGTCCGCAAGCGATACAGCGAGGTGTGTCGGACAGTCTTTATTGAGACTTAGAGGCGTATCTAGGGTATAATTTTCTTGATTTCATTCGAGAATCATCAAGCGGCCGTGATGGGTCGTCTTTTTGTTTTAAAGTTGGGGTTGGTATTCTTCGTCGCGATCGCAAGTATAATTGGCAATCGTTATACTTGCCCGCTTTTTTTTATCCAGATATGATAGCGCTTAGGCGTAGAGCAATATCAACGAGTATTGCCAAACTTATCGTGACGTATGTGTCTACCTTGTCGAGGTCTTTTCGTTCGTGATCTCAGGATTCGGTCACAGTAAATGCATGCAAATGGGCTCATATGCACAATCACAAACAGTACGAGGTCGAAATCCAGTGAGTAAGGACAGGAATCATTTGCATATACCAATTAAAAGCTGCCTCAAAACCTCATGGCGTGCCATGTTCAAGATACACCTTCCCTAGCCATTGCCCCAAGGCTGTAGCCTTCTGATTTATTCATCGTACCCGCTAGATATCCGTCCCGTGACCTTCTCTTTGCAGAGACTAACCAACCGTCTCAACTCATTGGCACGAATGGGCTTTGGTTGCTCTAGCGTACAATGCGCCTTGGACACAAATGGGCCGTGGCTATGAGGGACGACCCGGCCATGGCTGTTACGGCGGCCAGTGTGTTCTTCATCACTTGTTGTCGAGCCTAAAACTGATATCTGACGAACTTTTCTGGCCAGAGAAGACCTCTTGGGGCGGAATCTCGGCAACTGTAGCTTGGCCACGGGAGGCGCCCCCATGAAAGAAGAGCGTAACCCTCCTTCACCATCAACGTTGCACCCGTGCTGCGCCAAAGAGCTGCTGGAAGTTCCGTCATTGCTCATTGAGAGATAGATTTGATGCAAAGATGCACGCTCATTCCTTGACTTATCACAATGGGGATCGTGTTGTAGTTCATGATCTTTTGATATCGAGCTTTGGCCATCCAGGTGTTCGCAGCTTGGAATGAAGGGAGCTGGGGGACTCGTAGTGCTCCATTCTGAAGAGCTTTTCCTCCACGGCGCGGAAATGCGACGTATAGTCCCCTTCACACCGCGTTTAAGACATGGCACAGATCTCTTTGGCTTCTCAAATGTCCTCGTGGGCGAGTCAGAACCATCGCCTGCCACATGACCCTCCACGCCGAGAGATTCGAAAAGACCAATTTTGTCCTTCAAAGGCGAGTCCTTTTTTCCCGTGCCCACCCTTTCCAAGGTTGAATTCGATTTCTTCAACCCTTGCTTACTCTGTTTCCTTAGATCGTAAGCTTGAGGCTTTTGCTTGAGAGAACCCAAATTTCCGAGAGCTGTAGTCGTCGTTAACTTTTGGAGCCGGGGCATCAAGTCGTACGTTGAAGCGTTGACGGGGGTTGTGTCTCGCCTCCTTCTTGAGGTCAACGACAAGGATGGTGTGGCAGAGCGTTTTGGAAGGTCAAACTTCTGGCGAAGAGTTGAGATCTTGGACTGAGATACCATCGGACCTGCAACTGCGTTTCCTTCAGCACGTGCAGAGTTCTCTAGACAGTCTTCATTCCGATTGGGATGCCCTTGGCGTCGATGTGTTGGAAATTGGGTGCCCGACTCTCTTTCTGAAGTTGACGCTGATAAGGACAGCGAAGAGGCCATCTTTTGAGCATTTTCCAACCAAGTTTGATGACGGGTCGCACTGGAAGACGATGTTTTCTTCGACACGAGTCGGTAACTTGGAGTGCTGGGAATCGTGGGCTGACTCCTTGCAGCAAGTGCAGTGGTATAAGGACCCCGAAGCGTGTCTTGTGACCTGGGAGTGCTGACAGTGTTGCGAGTGGCATCGGCACTTCGGTGCTTGGGACAAAGCCACGGCTGATCTTGACGAGACTTGGATGTTACTTTGGTTCCTAGTGCTACGTCTCTCGTAGGCTTCTAAGCTCGAGATGAGAGTAGCTCTGTCGTTGACGATGATGTAGTCTGGTAATGGCCTGCATGTCGAGACTGCGATGTTGGAGGTTCTGGATCGTGACTCAGATAGGAAGACGGAGAGAGGGGTGGCGACGGCGTAGTATTCATCATCTGTCTTGGAACGGAGGATCTCGGCTGGATCTTCTGTGAGCTTAGAGAGTAGATGGACTTGGATGGAGAGGCGGCAGCGATGGATGGTCTTGGGACCGGGACACCTGGACGCCTGTTAGCTAGCTGTACGATTCAGAACATGACAGCTTCAAAGCTACCAGCACCACTACCATCAACTTCGAACACTCTCCGCCTCTCGGCCACCGACTTGTGCCTTGGCCCAAGTCCCTGTGTGTTGCTGGACGTTGTAGATGGCATGGTTTTCAGAGTCTGAGATCGACGGAGCTGCAGAGATGGCACGCTTAGGGAAGTGGACTGGTTGGGGGAAATGCCGCTCGAGCCGCTCGAGGTCTGCTTCCGAGCATTACCGTCTCTTCGTGGGGCATGGTGTGTAGAACTGGAGGAATTGATTCTGGGGCCAGGGTTTGACCTGGAGGCATTATCAAAGCTCTGGTGATGGCTCGCGGGAGACGGCGCCTCAAGGACCTCGAATCGAGACACGAGCTGCGCAAAGCGGTTACCGGCGATTTGAGGTCGACTCACTGGACCATTCTAGGAGACGAGAGAGGATGTCGTAGTATCCATTGGAGCTTCCAGCGTAAAAGAGGAGATAGTGTCAAAGATGCTGGTATCACGAAATACAGATGGGGAAATATGAGGTGATTGGTGGTGATGAACCAAAAATGTTCCTGAGCCTTGCTGAGATGGTTCTCCAGCAACTGGGCTATGGAAGTCGCCGAAATGATGAAATGGCTCTCGACGTTGCTCGAACGACACAGACCCGGAACGGAAGGCGGAAGTGCGAGCGATATCGGCTAAGCAAACTGTAAGGGATGGAAGGAGCGGAAGAAACCTCGAAGCCTTGCCTCCATTTCCATCTTCCCAGCTCTGGGTTTCTTTCATGGCAAGGGCAGTCAGTAACTTAGACTCTCTACCTTACAGAGCATTGTAATCCTAAAAAAATAAAAATGCAACGCTGATAAAGACGAGCTACATGCGGGCGCTGGTACTACAACCTGCTGAAATAGAGCGAGACGAGACGAGACGAGCTATCATCACACGACCGAGAGAGGGAACATGATAATCATCCCCATGTGGCGGTATTCGTTTTAGTCCAATGCCCATCCACCCTTGTTTTGACTGGCTTCTGGGATTCATAATAGACCCATTCCCGATAAACGTACACCTGGCTCTGTTCTATTGTACAGGGTATTATATTTCTTTGAGATTGTAGCGCGAGATGAGTTGTGCCGCATCGTTGGCATCTCCGAAAGACATGTGTCGCAGTTTTGATTCGGGTTTAAATTTACTGACTGCTTCAGGGTCAGCTAGGTTTGCCTCAGGGTTCGACGGCAATGGTACAGTGACCATGCCCATGTAATGAGAACACTTACGGAGGCAGGAGGATCTCGGCCCATGAGCTGGAGAGGAAAGTCACAGCAACCTGTTTAACTTGCGTTAGCATCCAAATGTCGTAACCTCACGTCTTGAGGGCGGGACTCACGCCAAAGATGGCAATGCTACGGACAACGGCGGCGTTGTCCGACGAAGTGAGGGCGTCGTAGGTGGCGCCGAGAACGCCCTTAGGGGCGCGGCGGGAGGACACGGCGATACGCTTGGGAGCCATTGTGTATGTGTGCGGATGGGTGCAAAGTTGAGGACGAGGAAGGAGTCGTGGTACGAATTCGTGTTTGGTGATGATGAGTTGGCTTGCTGTCGGCGGTTTAACTTGGGAAAGTTTCGGCATGAAGAGCCAAAAGGAAGCCATAAGCCAGGCGCCAGGGAACCTTCAATGAGCGATAACAGTAGACCGATAGCGGCTGGGTCACATGACCCGCGTTTATGTAAGACGCAAGCGCGCTGTTAGGTCTCCCAGTAACAGCATCTTCACTTTCAACCCTGACCTTTTCTACTGACAGAATATTACAGAAATTAGAGCTCGTGACTAGGGTTATGAAATATGATATTAGAGGTATTATATGTTTCAGGCCAAATCTCAAATCTTATCTTCTATTTATTTGCCTCAGTGTTTTTCACAAACTGTTAAATCAGGGACTTAGTTGGCTGCGGTTGATTAACGTGCGGAGTTAGCTTAGTCCCCGCCAATTGTCATCATGCGCTTTAACATCCTGAGCTTCACTGAGCCTTCAACCCCATGGTGCCCGGCATCGAGATATTGTCATTTCAAGCTTACACAACGAAGGGAACGCCCGAAATCTTCCGATTTTGGCGGAGCAGTCTATCTCCGATATCCTTAAGGTAATTCTAGTATTTATTCTCGCCATTTTCTCCTAGCCTGGGTCAGCAAAACTACTGGTGCATATCATCACAAGTAGCCCAGCTTCGTCACCCTCAGACTCAACTCATAGTCTTCAACTCACTTTCTTATTCCAACTCTCAGTCTTCGCTTTCTCATTTTACCTCATATCTTTCCATTCAATTCAAACCGACTGAATCGTCAGTTGAAGATTTAATACACGACAGCAATGGCCGACATTAATTACCCTGGCCCTGGCGGCTTCCTCCCTCAAGGCGGTCTCCCATCTCCTGCGCCATCAACCGCGTCATCTGCCCGCTCATCGGATCTCCCTCACCCACGAAACAAGTCTCTACAGCCAGGATCCAACAAAGAGGGACTCGTTAGGCGATACGTCGAGGAGCGCCTCATGGAGACTTCGCGCCGCTACGTCAAGAAGTTTGGTAACCCTGCGCCTGGGGACAAGGTAGTGGGATATAAGAGCTTCAGTGAAGTCTGTAAGGACCTTGATGGGATTGTAAACGTGCTTTGGCTTTCTGGTACCCGTAAGTCCAATCCTACGCCCACTGATTCCGTTTCCATGGCTTGACCACTAACACTTGCCCCAGCGATGCTTCAAATTCCATTCCTGCTCCGACTCGCCAGCGACTTTACGCAATATGTTCGCTCTTTTCCACCTTCACCAAAGGCATCATTTGCGTTGCTGCGCAAACTAGACCACTGCTTTGCTAGTCTTCTCTGCGGAGAGGACCTTGGAACCCACGAGACACTGCCTGGATTCCACAACGGGTTGAGGGGTGGGATGACCACAACGGATATGGTCCGCTGTCGGAGCCTTGTAGAACAGAGTCGAGTCCTGATGGTGGAGGTGATGAGCAGTGGAGATGCAGATGACGAGGAGAGCGAGGCGGAGAGTGTAACGGATGTGGACATGGACTCGGACACCGATGACCTCGGACGCAGCACGTGGGATGGCCAGGAGGAAGAGGAAGAAGAGTTGCAGCACCTTGACGCCGCCCGGGTCTACCAGTACACGATTGTTCATCTGAATGAGAGGCTTGGAGACTCACTGGGTGGTGGAATGATGTCGACGACGACAACGACAGACATCTCGACAACCATGACGGACGGATGAGGATAACAAACGAAGCCTACATGGTAAACATGACCAGTCATTGTGGACGTTTGGGATGACACTCTACTCCTGCCAGCATGGATAAATGCAAGCAGGCCACGAAGCAAGCAAAGGAGCATGCAGGTAAGTGAGTATTGGAGCGGTCTGTCTGTGTGTCTGCCTGTCACGAACGGACTCGGTCGATCATCAATGGTCGAGTCAGGGGAGAGGGGCTTTGCGTATGATTATCTCAATATCCAGGGATTTTTTGCAATGGACTTGAACCAGCTCGTGGGCAGGGACCTCAAGACAGAGGGCCCTGATACAGGGATTCAAGACAAGGACTACAGGCCAGGGGCCAACAAACAGTTGGAATAAATCATGTCGTGTGAAAATTTGAAGAAGAAACAAGGCAGCTGATTCGCGTTGGGCCTGGCTGCAGAACCAAGAGGCTGGGCTAGAAAAACGTGGACAGCCACGTCGTCAGCTAAACTCGTTTGAGCACAGAGAAATAAAAAGAAAAGACGTCGTGGGCCTCCTACCTACGGTGAGGGTGCAAAAGTATTCGGTGGACGACTGGTAAGGCAGAAAACCAAGGCTGGATGTGGTAGTAGCAGATCCCTGGGTGTTTGCCAGCGCAACGGCCCACGTCGTGATTTGAGTAGATGAAGCGGAGTGAGCGAGATCTAGTACCGACAAGGGGGCCACGATCACCACACCGCCACGGGGAAGGGCAGGGAGGATTCGACGAGAGATGCAAGAAAGATGGGACGAAACACGAAACGAGGAGTTTCGCAAGGCAGAAAAAGAAACGAAGGTCGAAAAAAAAAAAAAAAAAAAAA
>JAZAVK010000274.1:0-16828 GCA_037954305.1 Neonectria magnoliae
GGGGGGGGGGGAAGACGTTGTGCGGCGGGCTTGTGAGACATGCTCCGGAAGCGGCCGCCGGTTCCCTTGGCACGATGCGGCGGCCCCTTGGGGGAGAGGAGGAGACTCTACTTCTGCTGTTTCGGTTTCTCTATGCGGGTTGCGACCCGGCGATGCCAATCAAGACGGAGAGATCGGAGTTGGGATTGGAGGCACTGATACCGAGGTTAGGATCCCCCGGGGGAGGGGGGGGTGGGAATGCCTTTTGTCTCCGAGAACCAGCTGCGGCCCCATGGAAAGGCTGCCAGTCGCAAGAGATTCCCCCTTTTGTGTGTGCCAAGACAACGACACATGGCAGCCGGGCCAGGTTGGTGGCCGTCATCTCAGATCTATCTGCAATCGTCCAGTCATATCACCAACGGAACCAACCAACAGAACCAGTGCCGAACGGAGGGTGAACTTCTCCTTGTCACCCAATCACAACCGGAACCGAACCCTCCCTTATCGAGGGGCAAGAGAAAAGGGAAAACAGGGAGATAGAGAGGCTATGCCGAAAAGCACACGAGTTGCATCGACTGCTACCACGACGACTCTTTACTCTTACTACTACTACTACTACTACTACTACTACATGAGCCCATATGTTTGCTTGAGTGTGTCTGACCTTCTTTCCAGCCTGAACGCCGTATCGTCCGTCTTTGTCCGAAACCTTGAATTTCCCTAAAAAGTATTATACTCAGCCTGTCTTCTTCTTCTTCTTCGGCCGCTCTTCCTCTTCCTCTTCATCATCGTCGTCGTCGTCTCCGCCTTCGTTGCCAACGCCGCTGTCAGCCTCGCTGCCAGAGCCAGAGCTCTCGTGGTCGCTGTCAAACTCCTCGGCTACGTCGCTGTCGCTGTCGGCCTGGAAGTCTTCGTCCACGCTCTCCTCGTCCTCGTCGGCAGAGCCGCGGTCCGCCTTGGCGCCCACCACCTCGTCCTCGGAGTCCATCATGTCCTGTTGGCGCAGGGCGGCAGCCAGCATGTTGGCATCCTCGTCAATCTCGTTCTTAACCCGCAGGCCCTTCAGCTTGAAGAAGCTTTCCAAGGCTTTGAGGTCCTCGCGACTGATGTTGCTGAACTGAGACGAGCCGGCGCCGTTCTTGAGAAGAACGGTGATGTCAAAAGTGGAGAGGGCGGAAACTGCGCCGCTAACGCGGGAAAATGTGACGGACTGCGTTTGCTCGTAGGCGATGTATGTAGCGGGCTTGGGAACGAACATGAAGGCCTTTTCGAGGCAGTACAGGAAACCCTCGCTGGCCTTGATCGAGCACTTGATGCCGTATTGGTTGCGGTGTCTGCGAGAGCGGGACGAGTTAGTATTCGAAAGACAGGGGAAAAGTAAACACTAAAAAGGAAAGGAAAAAAAAATGGGTTAGAGAGGCATACGTGATAAAGTCCTTGGCAGGGGATGAGATCTTCTTGTTGGCTAGGCCGCGGAAGATCTTGGCCACGACGTGGTGCAGTGGCTCCTCGTAGTGAGGCTCCAGCTTGTCCTGGTACCTGCTCTTGAGCTCGTCCTCGTTGAGGTTCAGATCGATGGTCACCTCCTCATCCTTCTTGAACTGCATCACCACAAAGGGGTAGCGGGTCTGGCCCTGGCGCAGGGGAGGGTCCAGGCCGATACATAGCATGCAGTGGGTTTCGTCGGGCTTGGGGAGAACCATGAACTTCTTGATGGCCTCGTACTGGATCTTGTAGTCGTACGTCTTGCCGCGGAGGCGAAACGAGGCTTCGTACATATCGATGTCGAAACGACCTCGGGGGGTGAGATGCAGGACGTCCAGGAAGGTAGCAATGGTATCGCCAGCCGTCTCGCCAATCTCAGCCTTGTCGATGAGCGTCTCGTAGAAGAGCGCGGCGGCATCCTTGACCTCCTCGTCATTCTCGCTGCCGGCATCCTCGCCCTCCGTCTCCTTGCGGGTGGTGGTGCCAGGGATATAGAAGCGCATCTCGACCAGCTGGTCACGACCAGCGGCAGCCTTGGTGCCCTTCGCTCTCGCGCCGCCCAGCTGCGGATTGGCGCCCGTGTCAGCGGCGGCGGTCGGGGGAAGCGCCATCTCGACGGCGACCTCGTTGCGGCCGGCGAGGTTGGTGTTGCCAATGTCCGAGTAGGCGAGCTCAAAGGCCGGGCGGTTCTGGACGCTAAAGGTGAGTTCCGACTTGGAGAACTCGGCCTTGCCCCAGTTCCAGCCGCGCAGGGCGTGCTCCTTGTTCTCGAGAGCGGTGCTGTACCAGTTCTTGAACACCTTGGCGAGGCGGTCGTACTCGTCCTGCTGGAAGCCGTCGAGCTGGATGGTGCCGGAGCTGGCGCGCTGGAGGATCTTGATCTCGTAGCCCTTGGCCGCACGACTCCATTGCGCGGCGGCGATGTTGGCGTGGTCGAGGGTGAAGGTGTCGCCGCCGCTCGAAGGCTTCCATCCGAATCCCGTCTCGGCGAACCTGCACTTGCCGCTCTCCTTGGAGAGGTCCAGGTAGATGTTGTCGAAGCTCTCGCTGCGATGATGGGAAGGGCCACGGTTAGCTGGGTTCTGTTCTGACAGCGAGGCAATCGCCACTGTGTTTCTCTGAGTCTCTCTCCTCTGTCCCCGTCTCACACTCTGTCTGCAACGAGGGCGACAGAAATTGGGAATCGACGGGAAACTCACATGGCAGTCATTGCGACGGCAGAGCTTCAAAAGGCCGGATTTGCTCGGGAAGAAAAAAAGGAGGGAGTAGTGACTCTGGTCTCTCTCTGTTGCGACGAAGATGCGATCGGGCCAATCGAAATTTGTGAAGCGTTCAATTATGCCGTAGGTAGCTGACCTTAGGTTGCCAGCTTCGCGGTCAGGGCGCGCCAAAAACACGCGCCACCCAGTGTGCAGCAAAGCACCACCAGCCGTGGCGCGCGCAGCCCCTGTGAACCACTATAACTCGCTGAGGGCTGACCTAAGCTACGTAGTTACAGGGGACGCCGGGCAGAGCGCATGAGCCCACTGACAGAGTTAGCGTTCGCTGCGTGCCTGGCCTGCCCCAGTAATTTCGCGGAAAAAGGTCAAGCCCCAACGCATCGAAACCACCTGCGGGTCACATGCACCATGCTGAGGCGGCCGGGACAGGTATCTGCGGATGCTTGACTGAAGCGTGTTTAGCGGAATCCGCTAGTGCCTCTGCTAGTACTATGTAGCTTTCCATAGTAATCAGACTCTATGTGTACTTATTCATCGCGCTCGATCCATCTCCGTAGATAGGCCGCTTTCAGTCTCCAAGCATGAGGATACCTCTCCGATGAACCCTTTCGGCATTTGCTCCACTGGCGATAGCGCCCGCGTGCCAGATATGACAACATCAGTTGGCTATCCTCCGCCTCTCTCCGCCGCCTGCCCGACTCTCAGACTCTCTCTCTAACTTCTTCCCTTCTACTTCGCCATCACCACATTCATTCTCCTCTTTCTTCCCCCAACTACTCCTTCATCTACGTATCTCCTGCTGCTACTAATTTCTTCATCTTTTATGGTCCAACCCGTCATGACATCCCGTCATCCCCGGCCACCTAGTTCTAGGTGCGTCTCAGCCGCCAGAGTAACGTCCGCCCTGCTCTTATCGTTCCTCGCCTTTACCCCATCACTTGTCGCCGCCGACAACAACGCCCGCCACTTGAGCGACGATATCCTGCTGCCTCCGGGCCTCGGCGTCCCCTCAAACCCCGAACCCCCTGCGCCTGCCGAACACATCTTCTCCCTCCGCCACATCTTCCACCACGGCACCTATCGGCACCCGGGGCTACACCGGAGGAGAGACGTGGACTACGAGAAGTCGAAGGTGTTTTTGGCAGCCGAGGATGGCTATGATGAGCGGGAAGTCTTCCGGCTCAAGGCCAAGAGCCGCGCCTCGCCAATAGAGCGGCTGGTGGATCGGAGGCCTTCAGTCGTGGACCCCATCGTGGCCGAGTCCCGGCGACAGGGTTACGCGGCCGTCCTTGATGCATCGGCCTGGACCCTCGACGAAGTGTCGTCACCCGATATCACCGACAAGGAGACTGTCTTGACTCTCGCCAGGATTACTGCCAACGCTTATGTTGCGAATGAGACAGACGCCGACTGGGAGGATGTCAATCCGCATTTCAACCGCTCCGCCGATTTCGGATGGGAGGGCGATGGTCTGCGCGGCCACGTCTTCGTCGACGACTCGAACTCAACCATCGTTATTGGCTTGAAGGGTACTTCCATGGCCGTTTTTGATGGCGAGGGTACCACCACCAACGACAAGGTCAATGACAACCTATTCTTTAGTTGCTGTTGCGCCCAACAAGGACAGTGGACTTGGCACCAGGTCTGTAATTGCGCCACCGATACATTCACCTGCAACAACACCTGCGTGGTTGACGCGTTGCGAGAGGAGAACCGATATTATACTGCTGCGCGTGAGCTTTACTCCAACGTCACGGAGCTGTATCCCGATGCCATGGTCTGGCTGACCGGACACTCGCTTGGCGGAGCCGTTACTTCGATGCTCGGACTCACCTACGGCCTGCCCGTCGTCACCTTCGAAGCTGTTCCAGAGGCTCTCCCGGTCACCAGGCTAGGCCTGCCTCTCCCCCCCGGCGCCGACCCCAGATTCCCCCAGGTACGTGAGAATACCGGTACCTACCATTTTGGCCACACTGCGGACCCGGTCTATATTGGCACATGCAATGGAGCCACGGCCTCATGCTCCTTTGCGGGATATGCCATGGAGTCTACGTGCCACACTGGCTATGAATGCGTCTACGACGTGGTAGCAGACAAGGGATGGCGGGTCGGGATTGGCACCCACAGGATTCGATCTGTCATCGACGACGTCATCACCAAGTACGATGATGTGCCAGTGTGTCGACGTACTCCAGAATGCCGAGACTGTGCGCAGTGGAAGATGTACGAGAGCAACGGAACGGACAGCACAACTACGACAACCCAAACCACAACGAAGATACGCACTCGAACCACCACCTGCAAGACACCAGGATGGTGGGGGTGCCTTGACAAGTCAACTCCCGGACCGACCACGTCAACCACGACATCTTCAACATCTACCTCCACATGCAAGACGCCTGGTTGGTTCGGATGCAAGGACGAAACCACCACCGAAATCACCACGACCGAGAGCAGCGCCACACCGACTACGACTTGCCACACCCCTGGGAGATTCTGGGGCTGCCGTGACGATGTGCCTACAACAACTGAGACTCACCCCAACCCCGAGACTCTTCCATCCATGACAGGGGTTCCTACGGCCACATCAACATCACCTTCGAGTGCCTCGCCCCCTGAGCCGACATGCCTCCGCCGAAGCTGGCTTGGATTCTGCAAGGAATGGGACGGAGAGAAGACGGAATTTGCTCCCGACGGTCTGTAACGGGTACCGAAGCTACTCGAGGATGGTAATTCAACATATAGTGAGGCCTCGACATCGAAAGGAGATGGTTCTAGCAGTTTGCGATTTCTACGGGCCCTTGTCACGGTAGTTCTGGCGTTGGAAGTTTGGTTGGCTTTCGCCAAGGGAGTGTTCTTCACACATGGATGGCATTATCTCATGTTCACATACACAAATACATATATTCGTACACATAGCAGGCGGCAGATGGTCTCAGGTTGGATTTGGTTGGACAACGGCGTCGGGTTTGATAAGATGGACCGACGATTGTGTCCAGTATCACGGCGAGCCTAGATAGAAATCCCACTTTGGGCAATAGAATGACGAAGCCACTGTGCTCGTTAAAAGCTGCACCACAGTACATGGTTGTCTTTGAGCTTTGAAGTTCGTCGCTGTTTTTATCAATTAAAATATTATTAACCTATCTGTCAGTTGCAGAAACCGGCTTCAGCTTCTTTGTTACAGTCGCGGCGTTGGTCATTCATTGGCTGCCTGTCACATGGTTCCGTGATGTCAGCGACCAAAAATTTATTCCCCTCCACCACGAAACGCGTCTCCCTGCCACCTTCATCATCTCCAAGACTCGCACTCAACGAAACCGTATCCCAACCCGCAAACTCGCATTCGCGCAGGGCCATGTGATTCTTCCTCGACACCTTCACTCTGGTTTCCCACCTAAAAACACCAGCGGATGACTTTACGATGGAGCCGGAATCCAAGCCTTCGGAAAGGGACGGCTCCCAATCCCCGGACTTGTCGAGCGACAGCGACAGCGACAGCGACGCAGGCATCGGCCGCAACAGCGCTTCCGACAGCCAGGCCAATGCCGAGCCGCAGATCGAATGGCTAGCCACGGGACGCGAGCGCCGGTCCACGGCCGGAAACCGGATGAAGTCGATGCTCGCCCACGAAGAGCCCGATTCCGACCTGGAACTCCTGTTCGCCGAGGACGAGAACGACCAGGGATTCAGCGACGTCGACGATGACGGGTCCGACGTCCGCATGGACTCGTCGTCGGATGACGAAGACGACAACACCAACAATAACAACGGCGACGAGGACCTCGAGGGCGAAAAGGAGCTGGAGAGGCAGGCCAAGGAGCGCCGCGCCGCCCAGCGCAAACGTAAAGCCCAGGAAGCCATCCCTGCCAAGTTCCGCAAGAAAGTCCGCATCAACCCGACAACCACGCCCGCCGCACCCAAGCCCGCTCCCCGGCCAGCACCGCGCCCCAAGAAGAAATCCGAGCGCACATCATGGCTACCGTCAGTGTCGGACCTGCCCACACGGGCCTCGTCGCGGCAGACGACTCGGTGGTCCAAGGAGCAGCTACACCAACAGATGGTGGAGCGCGAAGCGAAGCGGCTGAAGCAGCTGGCGCAGATGCAGAAGAAGGCGGCGCGGCTGGAAGCGCTGAAGAAGCCGCCGATGACGCAGGAGGAGCGGCTGCGTGAGGCGGCCCTGGTGGAGAAGCGCAACAGCAAGAGCCTAAACCGGTGGGAGGTGGCTGAGAAGCAGCGCGAGGAGGAGCGTCGGGCGAAGCTGGCGGCACTGAACGAGCGGACACTCAAGGGCCCGGTCATCACCTTCTGGAGCGGTATCGGCGAGTGGATGGGGAAAAACATGGTCGTGGAGGAGCCGGCTAAGAAGAAGAGGGAGAGGGTGGATAAGAATAAGGGCAAGGGAAAGGACAAGGAGAACGCCAAGGACGAGGTTGCAGAGGTCAAGACAGAGGTGAAAGACGCTGGGGAACATGCCAGCAAAGACGCTGTCAAGGTCGATGGCCAAGTGGATGGCCAAGTTGACGACAAACAAGTCACTCCAACAGTAGGCAGTGATGATGGTCCCAGTCGAAAGCCCGAATCTCATCAACAACTACCGCAGACATCTCCCCAACCGCCGGCTGAGCCTCCGGCCGCTACCCCAGCTACTCAAACTACTGCGACTCCTCCAACCATTCTAGCTGCTCCAGTTCGTTCAACAACGACAGTCTCAACGCCCAAAGAAAGCGATACAACAGCTCCTGTCAAGGTCGAGGAACCCCCAGCGAAACTTGCTGACACTCCCGCCTCAGCCGAGATGTCCGATATGCCCAAGACGGAAGACCAGCCCCGAATGAAGGCGACGCCACCGCCTCCACCTCGTCTCGCTGGTGGCCTGGCTGCTCCAGCTCCTCCACCTCATCATACCCCTTCTCCTCCCCCTCTCCAAAATGGCCTTGCTGGCCCTTCTTCTCCCACTCCAAGTGGTCTGGTAGCACCTGCTTCTCTTCCGTCTCCTCCGCCGCCACCATCTTCTACCAGTGGACTGGCAGCTCCGGCGCCGGCTCCGACTCCAACTTCTACTCCCCCGGACGCTCAACGCTCCATTATGACTCCTCCACCGGGGCTATCACGACCTCCGGAATCTAAGCCATACGGTGTCTTGGCTGCGCCCGTCCTCGCCCCCCCGCCGAGCATCAACATCAACTGTGCTCCTCCCTCAATGCTGGGTTTTAACCCTGGCCCTGGTAATCCCAAGTCCAACGTTCTAGCTCTACCGAATACCTCTCAGAGTTCTGGTCCTCCGCCGATGTCCAGTATGGCGGCTCCGGGCAGGCTCAGTCCATTCATTCCTCTCGCCGCTCCCGCTCCTCTCCCACCTAAGCTCACAGCTGAAAGTACGCCTCTTACGCGCACTTCCACGTTCATACCTACATCCACGTCCGCATCAAACCCAGCTCCTCCTAAAGAGATACCTCTACAGCCCATCTCTAACCCTCCCGCCGCCCTAAACATACCCGCTGCCCCGAACGCGGCCGCACAACCACCCGAGCCTTCCAAGCCTTCCACGGGCGCCCGCAACGCCATTGTCTTCCAGAACTTTGATGAGAACGCCATCAAGGACCGCACTGTCCAGACCCAACTTCTTTTTGGTCGCAAGATGACCAAGCTCGGCAGTAAGTCTCATCTCCGGCCTTGTGGCCTCAACTCCGTTGTCTACGTCTGCGCTCATGATTGACCCATCACCGCAGAACCATCGCACGCACCGCTATGCGTCATCACAAACCACCCGGCCCGTTACCGGGACCCCAAGACGGGGCTACCGTACTTCAACGCCTATGCTTATCGCGAGATTCAGCGACTGTGCCGGGGTGAGCACCGCTGGAGCAAGATCCTCAACGCCTGGGTCGGCAGCGGTTCATTTGCGGCCCGTGGAGTCCCTGAGCGATTTCTGAATCCAAAAAAGAAGAGGCCTGTCGAGGACAAGCCGGGGGCGGAGAAGAAGGCAGATGATGGTAAATCCCCCGAGACAAAGCCCGTTGAGGTGAAGCCTCCTGGGGGGAACCCCGTCGAGACGAAAGCCCCAGAAGTGAAGATATCAGAGGCGAAGGCCCCTGAGTTACGGGCCCCAGAGTTGAGGGCCCCAGAGCCAAGGCCTCCGGAGACAAAACCCCAAGAGGCGACAGCCTCGGAAGTGAAGCCGCAAGGGCCAACGGCCCTCGATGTGAAGATGGCGGAGCCAGCGGTGAAAGCCCCAGATGCAACACCCCCCGAGCCCAAACCAGATGCAAACCCTCCAACGGTCCGGCCACCCGATGCGGCGAGGCCCGAAGCCCCTAAACCCGACATCACATCCAATCTACCTCCCGTTACATCGACCGCTCCGCCCCTTGATACACCCAGCGTCACAGCAGTTCAGCAGTCATCGACCGCTCCATCCGTCGCTGCCACTAAGGAGGTCGCGTCAGTCGAGATAAAATAAGCCGGGACGTCGCTTGGGCGCCAGAGGTCGCGACGTTGTACAATTATCATGCAGAAGTTGGTTCCTAGGTAGAGAGATGGAAGGAGTATGTCTGTATATGGATACCCGCTAGTGGTCTAGCACCTGTCATGGCCACCAGCTAATAGACAAAAACAACCAGGACAGCATGGCAAACTGAATACCGCGTGATTCGGGAATAAATGAAACCCCAGCTTCAGAATAAGCTGCGAATTAATATCACGTTACAAAAGACATCACATCGAATTAAAGACTGTGGATTTTGACTTTGTGCTGCTGTTGCTTCATTCTGTATCTATCTTAAGTCTTACTAAAAGACTGTCCGACCCAGATGGAAGCAAGCTACCAAACATCTCACCCGATGTCGTCTCAATCCCATCATTCTTACGATTGCGTTGCAAACATGACTACAATATCTCCTCTCTCATCTCCCCTCCTTACCATTTGCCGTCCAAATTGTCTATCAGAGAAAATGCCAGAGTCCTTTTTCCTTTGACGTTACCCCAGATGTCCCCCATCCCATTTTAGAACCTCCAATACCCGTAAGGGCAAAAACATGTGGACGCTTCCCAATATCAAACTGTTCGCGCCTCTCATTCCTTTTATTTTGCCCGAGAAGAAGAAACGCCAAAGATGCAATGTCCCGGTTGCTGCTAGAGCTCAGGTCATAGCGAGAGAGGCACGAAAATCGCTTAAGAAAACCAAATCAATCAAAACACCGTCTAAATGCTGCCGAAGGTTTTTGGGTGGGGAAGGACATGAGCCCACACCGAGAGTTTGTTGTTACAGAGTCGAGTAAAAGAATTTTTTTTGAAGGGATTGATAGTGTTCGGTGTGTGTTGTTGAGTCAAGATAGAGAAGTTGACCCGTCTTCAGTCGCGCTTGTTGCCAATGACGTCGACGATCCAGCCCAGCTCGCTGACAAAGTCGTCCAGGCCGTTATCGATGGGGGAACCGAGAAGATTGACACCGTTGACGCTGATGTCGGCATTGCGACGGGAGAGGAGGGGAGGGGAGGGAAGCTTAGCAAAGGTGGGCTGAGGCTCAACGACCTTGCTTCTCTCCTCCAACTCAGGAAGGCTATAGCACTCATACGAGTCCACCTTGGTCGATGTGCTGGCCGCAGGCTGAAAAGAGACAATGTCGCTGTTGTTGCTGGACAAGAGGTCGTCCTCATCATCAGTCAGCCCATAGTAAGCCTGAGCCTCGTCGTCGGGGTACATTGGCGACACGGGGGAGGCGAAAAAGCTTGAGGCAGACACGGTAGTTTCGAGCCTGGGTCGAGACGGGATGACAGCAGAGGCTGGCACCTCCTGGGTCTCGTACACGGCCAAGTTCGAAGGTCGAGTGGGCATGAGGGTGAGAGAGCTCGAGTTGTTGGTGCCACGGCCAATTGACTCGGAAGATGCAGTGCGCCTGAATGGAGGAGGAGATAGGCCAGTGGCATAGCTTGGGTTCTCAGACACAGCCGAGTTTGCAAAGTTATCGTCGTCATCGTTTTCATTCTCATGTTCATGTTCCTCGGGCGCCTCATCGGGAATAACCAAGGTCGGCCTCACACTGAGGTTGGAGCCGGGTCGTGACGGAATATCATCAGACAAGAAGCGACGAAGGGACTCGGGGGAGATGTCTCTGGTGCGAGTGCCCTCGGAGGGAGTGGTGCATCGGATATCCGAATCGTCGGGAACGGAGCGAGGAGTATTCTCGCGGACAGGTGATCGGCCACGCTCATCATCACGGCTCGCCTTGCGAGAGAAGAAGCGTTTCCATGCGGGTGCCGGAGAAAGTGACCGAGCCGATGTCTTGTGGTGGAGCAACGGTGATGAACCCAGGCGGAAGGGTGCGTTGTCGGGGGTGGCTGACGGAGCGGGTTGAGGAGCGATAAACTTGGACTCGGGGTTAAGAGTCTTGAAATCGGTAGGACGCATTGAGCTGAGAGATGCACTTCGCTTCCGGAGAGCCTGCTCGACAGGAACGATCAAAGTGTTGACAGTCTGGCCAGGCATGTAGGGGCAGGCTGTTGTTGAAGGGAGAGTTGTGTTGTGGGTTTCGACGGCGCCATCAACCTCGTACTGGAAGGTCCTTGTTAGATGAGGCATGATCAAAGAATTATAAAAGGCAGGCTTGGTAGTCCGTCGTGGGTGGTGATGGGAGGTTGTGAAGGAGTGTGATGTGAAGAGGGTTAAGTGGGTTAATAAAGAGTGGGTGAATAAAGGCGAGGGAGAGAGCGTGTTAATGATTGATGATTGTTGACAGATAGAACAGGACAATTAAGGGAAAGCGAATGCTGGTGTAAAAGGACCCTATTCATACGTACATAGTAATAATAGGTGTGACCCATCTTGAGACCACCGTGCCTCTTATACGGGGTGCCCGGTCCAGCAACGTCGTCGCAGAAAATGTCACGAAAAGAATGGCATCCTCTCCACTGGCCGCGGCCACGCCGGACGTCTCGCTGCATGGGGTAAGATTGGGAGAAATTGTCCCAAGACCCAATAAGCAGCACGGACTGAACCGAAGGGTGTGTTTGACTAGGATTGCTTGTCAGCGCTCAGTGCACGAAGCAATCGGGCGACGAACGAAAAGGAAATTGGACGAAACAAGCCACTGGGCCGGGGGATTCGCGATGACAGCTGAGATTCGCGGGGGGGCCACTTGCATACGCCCACTGTATTATGGCTCTCAACCCTGAACTTGACTGAACTGAGCGTGGGATGATTTGTGACGACTGCGTGTCATACCTGCAACTAGCCAGTCGGCCACGCAGCAACAAATATTGCATTGCCAACATGACTCCCGACGCTCAGCTCAGCCCAGGCACGCCACGCCCGGCACATGCCAGCGCATTCCCGAGGCCACGGCCACGACCATGGGCCAACGACGATTGTTCATTGTGATTGGTGTTGCCATGCATGCACAGATGCAGCATCCAGCGAGGAGGCTAGCTGAGCCTGGGCGCTACGAGTCTCCAGACTTCGATGCCCGAGAAGAACAAGCATGAAGCATGACGTGAGGCCCTTGTCTCAGGCACAAGGGGCCGGGGGTCAGGGCAAGGCAAGGCAAGCGAGGGGCTCAAAAGGAAAGAGGGAGAAAATAGAAGCATACCACGACAACTAAGGCAGGGCCCCAGAAGGCTCCCGGTCGCTTAAGAATGAAGCTGGTCGATAAATCGGACAAGACAAAAGGAATGTTGGCAGATGGGGCCACGCGGATCAATCGAGGGCGCAGAAACAAGCCCAACCAGCCAAGGGCGGCCGTAATTGAGTGAGTGAATGAGAGGATGATCGATCCAATACGATGCACCAGTCAGGCAACCAAGACAAGTACAATCGTATAAAGCGCCGTGGCACCCGGAAGTGGAAAGTACGGGAGGTAGGGAGAAGTCGACCGGCGAGAAAAGGGCGAAAGTGAGGCTAGACAATATTGTGACGGTGCCAAGAAAACGAGAAAAAGGAAACAAACGAGTGGTGGGTTCGATCCGAAATCCAAGAAGAAGAAAACAGAAGCAACGAAAGCGAGTCCAGACTCACAGGTGAAAAGTAACAAGAGTCGTTGATGGATCCATGATGGGCTTGCTGGGAGAGCGCCCGTGTTAATATGTAGGAACCCGTCCCTGCGATCTTGCAAGGCGCTTTTGAGCTGCAGGGGCACCGGTCCACGACGGCGTCTAGATTGATGCTGTTTTAGTAGACGAAACCTCGCAATTGACAATTATAGCAAGCAGATGAAACACAAGGGCACTCGTCTCATATCCCAAGGCTCCCAACAGACGCAGGAGTTCAATTGCGATGCCAGATCCAGATTACAGACAGTCGGTAGAGAGGGGGAGCTGCCCAATCGCAGTGCAACGATGGCTAGCAGTAAGCGCCGCGATGGGGAGCAGGTTGAACTTGGACGAGAGTCGGCGTGAGGATGACCTGTTATGAAGTGTGGTGCACCAGATTTAGAGACGGGGAAATATGGAGCGCAGCGTAGTGCTGGCGCTTAACAAGGACCAAACCGGAGTGAGCCGGTGAACACAACTCTCTAGAAGACCTGGGATCCAAGGAGAAGCAAGTAGTTCGCGAGGAGGCGGCTAGTGAAGGTGTTGCTGTCGGATCGCCGTCGTTGTCGCGAACCTTGACCTGGAAGTACCGTAGATCTGGGACGCAGACCCGGGTGTGAGCTGTGGAGGTCGCAATCGACTGGCTGTAGTGGTGTTTCGCAGTTTCGGGAGTAACTATTAAGGGTTCGTCTTTGCTGGCGTTGGTCTTTGCCGTCCTCCGGAATGAGTGTCTCGAAGGGATGGTGATTGTCGGATTTGCTTCTGGAAGCGGCTCCAGATGCGCGGGAAATGAGGAATGCAATACGCAACAATGCGGCGCAGACGCGAGGAGCGAAGAGGATTGGAGGATGAGGATTTGAAGAGGGAGGAACTGCACGTTGGAAATTGCAGATTGGAAAATGAGGGAGGGAGATGAGATGAATTGGAAAAGGTGAAGGAAGCCGCTGTCTGCGGTTTGACGCAATCGGAAGGGGGAGGAGCGAGTCTGTAGGAAGGAGCGAGTCGAGGCCAGTCCAGTTCCAGCTGAACCACCACGAGCAGGGAAAAGACCAAAAAGAGTTGAGAAACCTACGAACGCGCAGTAGTCCAACGACGGCTGGCAGCTCGCGATGCACGCACGAGGTTGGCTCACGTGGGTTCAGGTTGGCTGAAGGCTTGAAAGCCCAGCTCAGGAGGCGTTCAATCTTTTTCTGGTTTGGGAAGCGAGAGGCGGGGACAAATCACCCTACTAACTTACAGGCTACAGCACTAGGTTAGTAGGTTGCATGGGAGTAATTATTGGCTTTTTCTTCTACGGACGCACCCGAATGGACTGCGAGCTGTGAGGGGTGGGTTACATGGGGGCGCACCTAAGTATGTACGATCGATCGAGGTGGAGGGGAGAAGGCAGTGGTTACTACGTAGATGCACACTTTAATCTAGCTGAGGGGAGGGGATGGTGAGAGAGTGTTAGCAAAAGCTTCCAGCGAGCCAGGCTGCTGGATCGCATTGTTGGGCTAATGAAACACAGCGACGAGATGAAACAAAAACAATCAATGCAGGAGGATCAAGAGAGAGGCAAGACGAGACGGGCACGCGCGCGAGGTCCAAAACGAGGCCATAATGCGAGAGGAGACAACACCAGGACGAGAAGACAGCCTTCGAAAAGCTGAGACCAGAACCCGCAGCTGCGGGGGATGCGACGGAAACCCTTCGAAGGCGCCCTCTTAGTCGTTCATCGTTCATCCGGCGCAAGACAAACTGGAGACGCAATTGGGCCAGCCAGCCGCGAACACCTCATATGAACGGGGGCTAGCGGCCAGCCTGAGACCTTGTGGAGTTCCATTTAATTGCAACCGGGAGGGGGCTGGGTCGAACCAAAGTAGAGGTGAGTTGGATTGTTGAAGGGATGGCTTTCGTAGCAAGTGAAGGACTGACCATGACAATGGACTATGAAATTATAATTCACACGAACCGTCATCCCCTCTACTTCGTCGTCCTTGATGTGCGAATACCAGCGGCCTCTCCGGCCTTTGCGTCCATCATGGCATGAACATTTCAGGGTCCTAGCCACGCTGAACGGGGTCCTCACGCCCCTGACCTGAGCGCTGACGAACCACTCCCCCATGTCCGACCAGTCTCGCCAACGTCAGTTCAACATTCTGAAACATGCCTTCAGGGCGAAACTCTGCTTCCCGGTCTCCGTCGCAGTCACCGTGATGACGCACGACCGTGGTTACGAATGTCGTGACAACCTCCTTCCTCGAGACCGCCACACAGGCACAAAGTACGACGGCATGGATTATACTAGCCAGGCTCCAGACCATTGTTTTTTTTTTTGCCCAAGTTAGCTTACTCCCATCCGATGGACTACTCCAAAAACAACCCCTGGTTCGCCCTGTGAACTCGCCGTGCCATCTACGCCTTGCTGCTGCCGGCTGTCCATTTACGGCAATGCAGGGTCGTGGCTGATTGGCTGTACGGTGGATCGCGCGCTTGTGTTCCGTCCACCAGAACATCTGACGATGATGACCGGAATAGACCAGCAGCCGGCCTGTTCTGTTGGGCGTCACGAGTGAGATGGATCCCAGGACAGCAGGGGATTAGGACCAGCCATCGTTATGTGTGGCAAGCACTGGCAGAAACGGCAAGAGACCCTTCATGACGTTGCCCATTGACAGCAGCCTGCCTCACTGTTGGCTAGACTGATGGAGGAATGGATCATCAACAAAATATCCATCCGCAGCTGAGAGGCATGCGGCCATACCTGCAGGCCGAACTAGGTCGTGAAGGGCTTGCTGGGTAGCCACATCAGTCGCTGGTATCAAATCAACGGGACACAACATCCGCGGCCCTCAGCTGGCTCCTCGTCGTCTGACCAGCAGAAAGTGGGCGAGCGCCCTTCACCTTTCACGATGCCGTATCCCGTCAACCAGCCAGCCTCTTCGGCTCGCCCGCAAGCACACTCCCGCCACGTCTGTCTCTTCCCGCCCTAGGTAGTAGGAGGCTAACGAGGATCAGGGGCCCACGGCTGAGTAAGATAAGAGAAGGAGGAGGGGAAAACCCCTTCCAGAAGACGCCCAGAAGACGCCCCATTGTCTGACGTGCACGCTGACGCTGCGCGCTGCACGCTTATAGAGAAGAACGGGTGTTGACACAGCAGCAGCCATGCAGGGTCTCCTCTTGGGACCGGCCAGGCTGCGATGTGGATGCTTGCGTGAAGTCTCTCTAGTTTGCTTTTGCTCTTTGCTGCGTTGACATTGCCACGGCGTCTTGTTGCGCCCGTGGGCTAATTAACTACCTCCTAGCTCGAAGTAGTACGCCTCTCTCTGCCTGTGTCCTTTGCTGTGCATGGTGACACAGCCAGCGTGGCTCGGTGTCGCCCTCGTCTCATCCGATCATCTCATCGCCTAGAACAAGCTGTCTCATGCCGCCCTGACGGAAACTTCAGCCCAAAGCAAGCAAGTGAGCAAAAAACCAAAGAGCCTCCATTCCCGTCCCAAACTCTCCAGCCGCACCAGCCACCAAGGCAAAAAGCAAGAAAAGCAAGGCGGCCAACACCCGTACTACGCAACGGACAGCATCGTCGTTCATTTCTCTCTTGCCCGGTTACCCGGAACCCGAGGAGGGAGAACCGTGACTTTCTGTTGCTTTTTTCCTGGGTTCTCTTTGCTTTCCCTGCTTGATTATGAATATGATGGCTCAGATTCCCCAGCATCGGCCGGGAATCGATGGTTGCTAGGGCGTCCCTTGCTTTTTATTACGTTGTACCAGGCCAAGTTCGATAGACGAGGAAGTCGGAAACTATCTTGGGTAACTGATTAGACGCCATGTTTATAATTGTAGCCCGAGACATGGCGATGACTCGTTGACTAATTGACTCTAATTTACAGACCAAAAAATTACCTGTTAAATTTGTTTTAGAGACTTTGTACTTCGTGACCTTTTGGCAAACCCTCCTCCCTCCAAATTCGCCTACCCTGGAGTTGAGTATCAAGTCTACAAAACTACTACACCGATGGATATCTCTTGATTCCATCCACAGCATATGGGTTGCAAGTCTTCCCTTGGAGTGCGCCTCCTCCCTCCCTCTCTCTCTCCCTCTCTCTCTCTCTCCCTCTCTCCCTCCCTCTCTCTCTC
>JAZAVK010000275.1:0-16742 GCA_037954305.1 Neonectria magnoliae
AATAATAATAATAATAATAATAATAATAATAATAATAATAATAATAATAATAATAATAATAATAATAATAATAATAATAATAAACCTAGTATAGATCCTTAGCAAGAGAGGTATAGTAATTATTACTAATATCTCTATAAGTAGATACTAATAATAATAATACTAGTAATATTAGTAAGCTTCTCTTAATATAGTCCTAATATATAACTATACTAATCCTTAGTAAGTAAAAAGAAAGGCTAGGGTAGAGAGTATAGCTACTTTAGGAGATAAGTCTCTTAGTAAGGCTTCTATTACTACCCTTATAACTATAGCTATAAGGGTAGTATAGAATATTCCCTATTCTATATATATTATATAGATAGGTAAAGATAGTACTATAGGTCTCTACTAAAACTAAGCTAATATAATAGTAAGTAGCTATATAGCTTATATATATATATATAAGACCTATAAGCCTCTACTATTTACTACTATTATAGCTACCTAAGCCCTAGTAATAGCTCTCCTATATAAGAAAAGTATTAATACTATAAGTATAAGTTAATTCTAATATATAATATTATATAATACTAACTAAGGTATAGAAAAAGCTTAGGAAGCTTAAGGATATTACCCTAAGGGCTAAAAGCTAGGCCCTTAAGTAACTTTATATTATACTTATAGTAGTAACTATAGGCCTATTAACTAACTAGCTTAATAAGTTAGTTAGTAGGGTTAACTATATTGCTAAGGTACTTAAGTACCTTGAAGGTATATTAGGACTAGCTCTTACCTACCTAGGTAGTATCCTTAAGTTAATTAAGTCCTTAGAACTTAGGGAATCTAATAGAGAGGATAATTAAGAGAAATAGGGTTAGGAGTAGGGTTAAAGGGTAAGAGGGGAAGGTATAGGATTAGGGTATATTTATAGTTTAGTATAGGCTAGTTTTTTTACCCTTTATAGCTTTTTTCTAGGTATATTTTATCTTTCCCTAAGGGAGGGCGAAAGGTACTTAGTATAGATATACTATAGGTTTAGCTAGTATCTATAAGCTTAAGCTATATACTCCTTAAGCTTATACTTTACTTCTACTTTATAATTATAATTACTATAGATTTAGAGGGTAAGCTTATAGTATAGAATAAAGTATAAGTAGAGGAATTAATAGGTAATTAATTAGGCTATTTTATAGTTTAATAGTTACTACCTAAGTTTATATAAGTCCTATAGTAGGTTTATAAAAAGGCTATGTTTTTTAGTAAATCTTTAGTAAAAGATAATAATATATTTAAGTATTTCTTTACTATTTCTATATAAGTAAAGTAATAAGAGTATATTAAGTATATATTAAGAGAAAAAAAAGCTTTTTAAACTAATTTTCCTAATCCTTAGCTATATAAGTATTAAGCTTTAGTACTTATTAAGATCTTAGTATAAATATAATACCTTTTTATTATTAAAAGGAAGGTAGGCTTCTACTAGCTTAAGATAATTTATCCTATAGTACTCTCTTACTATATCTTAGAGTTAGGTTTAATATATAGTTTACTTAGATTAAGTATAAGCCTTAATTTTAATAAGGGTTAGTACTTACCTTATATATAAAAGCTAGCTTCTTAGTTAATCCTTAACTTCTTATAGTAATTATTACTAGGGTCTTTATTATTATTTATAGTAGATCTACCTTATAGCTATTATAATAATAGACCTTATAAGTAGGGTTATATTCTACCTTTCTATATAGCTATAGAATTAAGTAGCTAATTTATTAAGATAGATATTAAGGGAGGGGATAGTTAGTTCTATCTCTAGAAGGTAAGCTAGTATAGCTTTATATACTCTTATAACTATATATAAGCTTTAAGTCTATTCTAGTATAAGTACTTATATAATACTTTAAGGCTTTCCTCTAGGGGTAGTTAAGGTATAGTATACTCCTATACTATAGATAATAATTAAATAGATAACTTATATATAGATTAATCTTATTACTTTAAGATTAACCCTCTATATACTTATAGCGATTATAGTAAGAGCCTACTATTAGTATTTAAGCTTTCCCTTAAGGGTATCTATATATAGTCCCTAGAGGAGTTTATAATAAAGAAAAAGTCTAAGGAATTTATATAACTTAATAGGTATTATTATTAGATCTCTAAGTTAGGCCTAAGTCTAATCTATAATATATTTTTAAGTAAAGTATAGAAGCTTTACTTTATTTAGTTCCTAAGTTATTCTATTTATTTAGGCTTAGTTATTATAGATATCCTAGGTAGTTTTAAGTTAGGCTTAGGTCTTTTCTATATTATATCTAAATACTAGTAGGTTAGTATTATTAGTAAATCTAATAACTATTATCCTAAGTATATTCTTAAGGGCTTTATAAAGGCTAGAGATAAAGAGAATAAATAGTATAGATAATAAGAAGGATTCTTAAGGAATACTAGCTTAGACCTTAATAGAGTTAGAAAGTTAGCTATTAAAATAAAAGTATACTATTTATACTATAAGATAGCTAGTAAGCTATATAAGAAGCTATCTAGGAAAGCCTAGTTATTATAAGGCTATAATAAATTATTAATAGTTAATAGTATTAAAGGTCCTTATAAAGTTAAGTTAGAGGAGAGAGCTAAGGCTATACTAAGCTTAAGCTATATATATAGCTTTAATAATAATAGTAAGAGTAAGCTTAGTAGATCTCTTTAGCTAATTACCTATTTATTCTATAGGTAAAAGCCCTTTTAATTCTACTATAATTATAATATATTAGCTAATAATAATCTTAATAATTTTTCTAATAATATTAAGTAAGGATATTAATTACTATCCTAATATAGTTTATTATTTAGCTAGGGTCTTATTTACCTTTAGGATAACTATAATAATTATAGTATAGAAGTAAAGTAAGAAGTAGCCTATTATAATACTAGTATTTACTATCTTAGTAATTATAAGTATAAGTAGCTTACTATATACCTTTAGGAACCTAGTAAGGATACTATCCTTACCTAGGGCTTTCTATAACCTAATCTTTTAAAGGGCTTTATAGATCTTAATAGGTTTAATATAGAGGTATATTAGGCCTAATTTAGGTTTAGGAGTTCTAAGGAGAGAGAGGGGAGGGAGATTAGAGTTATTAGCCTAAGGTTTAAGGAAGAATCTCTATATAAGAGTTTTAGCCTTCTTTATATAGAGTATTACTAGCTTTATATAGTTAGGTTAGGTAAGAGGTAATAGCTATAGTAAGGCTACTATAGTTCTATTATATAGTCTTACCTATCTTTCTATTACCTAGAACTATATATTATTATACCTTAGAAGCTCTATAAGGAATTCTCTCTAGAGGGTATATTAAGTACCTTTTATACTATAGTTTTATTATACTTATACTTTAGCTAGGGCTTACTAGTCTAAGATTTAACTAATATACTAAGCTATATAGTAAGCTTATTTAAGCTTACTAATTATTATAGATATTTTACTATTCTACTATAGATTTTAATAAAGTATAAGTTTCTTTTACTTTAGGGTTATAAATTAAGTAATTACTTCTAGCTATTTAAAGAGCTAATCTACTACCTTATTAAGGGCTTTAGTAATAATTATTATACTCTAGGTCTATTAAAAATAGACTATTACTTTACTAATAGCTTTATAAAGATTAGTTTTCTTCTAATTATAACTAGGGTCTAGTTTAGGGATTAGTTTATCTAGGGTAGTAGTAATATAGATTTATTATAAGAGATAGTTAGATCCTTTTAATTTATAGTTAGTTCCTTTATATATTATATAAATAGTCTTTAAAGCCTAAGCTAGATTAAGAGTACTATTTTAATAGCCTTAGGCTAGCCTAATAATAGTACTATAGGGTATAAAAAGGCTAATATAGTACTATACTACCTCTTAGATAAGGATATTACTACCTTAATCTATTTAGCTATAATAATCCTAGAGAGAGTAGTAAAGATTAAAGTTACTAATAAGTAGTATATAGTTACTTAGAGTAGTTTTAGCTAGAGCCTATAGTATAAGTAAGTTACCTTTACTATTTAGAGGGTTATAAAGAGCTATAATTTAGTATTAAATCTTTAAGAAGGTAATACTTATCTAATCCTTTCTTACTTTAGATAATTATAACTTAGGTCTATATTACTTATTAATATATATTACTACTTATCTACTTTAGTAAACTATATAGTAGTTATATCTACTTAGGTAGGCTAAGGCTCTAGTCTTAGAGTTTCTATTAGGTTTAAGAAGTATAATTATATTATATTTACTATAGGCCTATAGGATAATCTATATAAGGGTAGGCTAGTAGTTAGTATTCTAAAAGAGTATTAGTATTAGTTAGTTACTTAGGAAAGTAATAATAATAATAAGAAAGTAGAAGTAAATATTATAAGTAAGGATAGTATATAGAAGGTATAGGCCTAGGTTAAGGACTAACTAGGGATACTTTATAGTTTATTTACTAAGCCTAAGGGCCTTCTAGGCTTTCTTAGTAAAAGGCTTCTAAATAGTTAAGCTAATAGAGAGGGGGGTAGGAAGCTCTAGGATATAGGTACTTTAGTTACTATATAGTCTTAAAAGTAAAGCAGTCTATTTAAGTAGCCTTCCTTAGTATATACTTAGTATAAGGCTATAATAGAGTAGTTATAGCTCTAAGCTATATATTTACCTTTATATAGGATATAGTTTAGTAGGATCTCTCCTTACTTAGTTAGGTATCCTTCCCTATTAAGGTATATAGTATCTCTATATTATCTATAAGTAGGAGCTAATTTATAGTTCTAAGCTAAGTATCTAAATTTAAAGTAATTATAATATTAAGTAAGATAAAGTCCTTTATTAAAGGGTTTATAATTATATAGCTATATATTAAGTAATAAGCTATTATTATAAAGATAGTTTACCTTCTTAATAGAGCTAATATATAGGATTAGGTTTATCTTTACCCTAGGGCTAGAGTAGTTAATCTTTTATTTTTTTACTTAAAGGATCCTTAGTTAGTTAGATTTAGTAATTTCTTTAATAAGCTTATTAATATTATTTAGGATAGATATAAGTTAGATTCCCTTTACTATTACTATAAAGATTAAGGGGGATAAGGCTATATTATTACTAAAAGCTTTAGTAACTTAATCCTTAGTATAGTAGGCTTATACTTTATTAGTAATAAGGAAAGTAAGGATTATATTACTACTAAAAAGCTTTTATACTATAATAATACTAAAGTTACTATAGGCTTAGTTTACTACTATTATAGTATCTTTTAGGGTTTAGTTATTAATATTAGGAAGAGTATTTTTAATTTAAATAGTAACTTTATATTTAATATAGCTTTAGGTTATTTATTTAGAGCCTTTATAGTTTAGAGTTATAAGGTTTTATACTATAACTAATATATATAATAGTTAATTTCTTTTATAGTTATTAGTTCTAGTAAGAATTATCTTAATAACTAAAGTAAGGGTATTAGTAATATTTAAGGTAATTTATTCTTTAAGGCTTACTTCTAGATTATATAAGGTATCCTTTTCGCAAGAGGTATATACTTATATCTTATATATAATACCATAAGATTAGATAATATTCTAGACTTATTTAAGGAGGTTAGGAAGGATAATTCTAATAATAGTATTATATACTTCGCTTTCTAAGTTATTAACTAATATTCTACTAGTTTCTATATTAGGTTTATTACTTTCGCTTAGTATATATTAGCTAATTCTTACTAAGGGGTTATATTAGCTTTAGTTAAGGCTATATACCCCTAAGTTAATAGTTATTAGTAGTATATTAGTACTATTACTATAGCCCTAATACACTATTAAATCTTAAGTAATATATATATAAGGATTTCGAATCTAGTATTAGAATATATTTTAAAGGTAGGTTAGTAGTATAGTAAGTAGAAACTAGGAATTTATAAAAAGGTTTATTAATAGTTTAATAAAGTATATAATTAAATAAATTAAGATATTATAATAAGTAATATAGATTATAGTTTAATAATAGTAAAATAAAAGATTTAATATAATTAAGTATATTAATAGCTAAAGAGCTTAAAGCTTTTTATCTAAAGTATTAAAAGAGTATATATATACTTAAATAGCTTATATTAAGATTATTAAGCTTATACTATAAGTTATAAATTAAATTATAAGTTATAAGTTTAATTATAAATTATAAGTTTAATTATAAATTATAAGTTTAATTATAAATTATAAGTTTAATTATAATTTATAAGTTTAATTATAATTTATAAGTTTAATTATAATTTATAAGTTTAATTATAAGTTATAAGTTTAATTATAATTTATAAGTTTAATTATAAGTTATATTATAGCTTATAGTATAAAAACTTTATCTTATATATAATAAATAAAAAAGAATAAGTATTCTTATAATTCTATTAATTATAATTACTTAATTATAACTTAAGTTATAATAAAATTAGCTATATTTATTTAAGTAAGTATATATAAAAGAATATATTATAATCTATAGCTAATAGCCTTAATTATATACTATAAGAATAAGTATAGTATAAAGAATAGTATAGCTTATATTTAATTTTAAACTATTTTACTCTTAAACCTTTTATATAAATATATAAAGATAAATATAGCTACTTATAAAGAATTATTCTTTAATTTATTTTAAGGAAATAATAAGTTAATTATAAATTAAAAGATTAAAACTAAAGAAAATAGATATTAATATATTATTAATATTAAGTTATAAAAATATATATTTAATAATTAGTAATTATAAAAAGAAAATAAGAAATTATAAGTAAGAGTTTTAATATTAAGGCTCTTAATATAATACTAATCCTAATAAATAAACTTAAATAAATAATTTAATTAGCTAAAGAATATTATAAATATATTACTATTTATACTTTTCTAAGTATTAAGTAGCTTTTAAAAGAAAGGTAAAGTATAAATAATAAATAAAGAGGAAAATATAATATAATCTATAAATAGATATATATAACTAATATAGCTATAAGTAGAGGGTTAAACTTTCGCTATTATATAGTACGGATATATAATTAGCCGATAGCTAAGCAAAAGGTACATAAAAGATCCGGGCAAGGTTCGACCCTTATTTCTTGCCTCCTACTAAAAAGAGTGGCGAATCTGGCTGCTCTATCCAATGTTGTATGTAGGAGCATAATCATCACCCAGAAGCGAAACTGTGCAACTCAGGAGAGTCCGACACGCAACGAGGGCGGCGTTGGAATAACCCGCTTTTAGCAAAGTTGCGGCGACAAATCGTATGCATAGACTGGCACTGGTCGAGCTTGTGACAATGGACGCATACAGGTAGGGTTGTAGGTGGGTGCACCAGTGCCGATGGCGTATGGATCACGTATTAAGGTCGGAACCTGCTCTGGCTCCCGTCAGAGTATCGCTCCGCGACATCGGCGACTGCGGCTTCGACGACTATCGCCTTCGGCATTGGTCCATGGGCCCATAAACCCACCGTTCTATGTGTTCGTTTTAATTTAATCTCTTTGCCCTTGGTTTATTCCTACTCGGTTATGGTCACCTTCATAGCATGATAGTCAATCACTAGCATTTTGCCATCGGACCTACAAGCTTCGTCATGGGAAGGTCGTTTTATAGATGTCCTCGAAGCGCTCATCGAACGGCTCGGGGATGTAATTCATTGTTCTTGTGACCCTTTTGATCAGGCTGCAGCGACACCTGGCAGCCATGGTTTTGCAGTTACTCGAGTGAGAACAGAGACGCCAACTACTTACCCGGAGTGGCCAGTCAGGCCCTTTAGCGCTTCTTTCTCCAAGTTCTTTGTCCACATGAAACACTGGGCACTGTGACAGGCGAGCAACATCTAGCCAGCCAAGTTGGATGCCTGCTAGGCATCCGACAACACGTACGCTGCCGCCCTTCTTCCCATCTGGTCGCGTGCCGCGGCCAGGCAACGATCCTTACAGAGTGTGTCGCCATGCGACAGCAAGGCAGGGCAGACAGCGAGGCTGGCCATATTGACAACTGTGTACATCCACATGCCATTTCTTACACATAGAACGCGATGACTCACAACCCCTTGCCAATATGCAGGGCGCAGGAATGTCGGGTCGTGGCTGCAGAGCGTGCCCTGAACTTTAAGCAAGAGACAGAAAGCACATATAATGCCTTGCGGAACCTCCTTTGATTGCTCTCGTCGTCAACCTACCACACCAAGTCTGCACTCCAGATCAACTTCAGCTGTCCTTTGGAAAACCTGACGTAAGCTCTGGTTTTCCCTCATTGTTCAAACAGGGACTAACACGCCATAATTCGTCTACTCATCTAGATGGAGATTAGCCTAAGCAGGGGAGAAGATGCAACACAGCCAGATCCCATTCAGCGAGTCTTGAGCACTATAGACGTGACGCCATTTATAGGATAGGGGAGTGAAGTTGGCAGACTTTGGACTCCACATCTGCGCCCAACGTCCACGATGCCTTCTCGTATCCCAGCATGAAGGGTTCTATTGATCATCTCGTTCCCTCCCGTATGAGTAGAAATTCATGGGAAGACTCAAAAAAAAAAATTGATGGAATGAGTTCGTGTTGTGGCTACAGGGTAGCCACGCTAACAAACGGCCTAGTTGCCCGAGGCATCAACAATGCGGGGTTGTCACGCCAATGTGCCGCATAAAAATAAACAAACCAAGGAGAGCAACTACGAGCAATATCGACAACAAGCATCGAAACCCGGCATGAAATGACAAGTCATGGTCGCTAATCAGGGAGTAATTACCTGGATTGACAGCCTGCCCGACACTTTTGCGTGGCCCCAGCTTCCAGCGCGCGCAAAACCAACAGCAACACCAACATCACAAGCCAGTAAACGCCAGGCAGCACAAGAGCCAAGTCCACCAGCCACGGTATCAGACATGAAGGATCCCGAGACTCCTACCAGAAAGAGGCAACGGCTTGACCGAACCACGGATCCGGAATTGACGCCCCGACCACAGCATGAAACCTCGAATGACCCGATCAAGGCTCCGTCCCTCTCGAGCTCCAACGGCTCCGGTCGCTCTCGCTCGACGTCGCCGTTGAAGAGACAATTCCTGGAGCTTCGCCTTGACGAGGCAGGCATGGAGACGAAGGCACTCAGTGTCGACGCCCTCGAGGCCCTGCCGAATCCAGACGCTGCTTCTCTGCTGAGGATCATGCGCCGCATTGGTACGTGCAAGGGGATTCTTCCTGACGACCGGCGCGAGGACATCTTGCAGAGCCACAAGATAAAGGGGAGCGATCTCGAAGACTGGGATTCGGCCTTCAAGGGTTCCAGTGCATTTGCCGGCCTCCCGGGTCGCATCCCGTCACCCGGAGAGGTCGATCTGGTGCGCGAGTGGACCACGGACTGCATTGAATTCAAGCATGAAGAGGCTGGCTGGAATGACGAGGTTCACTTTCGTCTGCTAGAGGCGGTTTTCAGGGAGCCTGGGAAGAAGAAAGGCGGCCTCTTCAACATCACTACCAGGTAGGCTGCCCATACACCTTTTGATTCCCATCTGATGCTGACTTGACTCAACAGCTACACGGCTCGTCCGCACAAGGCTTGGCTGCCAAAGTCGATCGGTTCTAAAATGGTCGATTTCTGCGTCTACGCCGACACAGCTCACCAGGACGCCGTGTCGTCGGAAATTCACGAGGCCTTCTGTCGAACCACCCTGACCAAATCCGTCAACCACACAGACTTCCAGCGACTGCAGATGCGTCCAATAGTTCTGAGCATCGAGACTAAGGCAGAGAACCAGAACCTAGACGCGGCCGAGCTACAGATCGGTGTCTGGCACGCTGCCCAGTGGGCATTTCTTCGCTCATCGCTCCTTTCGGTGAAGCGCGGCGCGTCGGCAGGCAGACCTCCCACGGCGCAGGAAGCGGAGCAGGCCGATGAAGCCTTGTCTCGCTTACCCTTCATCCCTGCGGTGATTGTCCAAGGCCACAGATGGCTCTTCGTTCTCTCGACGCGCCAGGGCTACAAGACAATCCTTTGGAAGGAATGGCAGTTTGGCAGCACGTCCACCGTGGTGGAGACGTATCAGACTGTGGCTGGGCTCAGGCAGCTTGCTGCGTGGGCGGAGAAGGTCTACTTGCCGTGGTTTCAAGAAGAAGTCCTGGCAGCGTATAAGCCTGGCACGACATGAGAGCATTTGGGGCCTAGAAGTGCAGCAGCGTTTGGCGCAAAACCAATAGCTAAAGCCGCCTATCAACGTAACACCAACCATCCAGTCGAGCCTCAGTAGTACCCTCCTGCTAGGAACCAGAGAGAAGCCATCCACTCAGCCTGGCAACACTAACACTGGCATCAGCCACCGATAAGGCTACTGAGCCTCTTCTTGCATTCAGGATATCTTCCGCGACTATTAAAGGAGTATTATAGACACTACAAAGTCAGTCGAGCTCTCAGAGCAGGATCCGACTAGCGAGAGAAGAAGTAAGAGAGGGCTTTCAGTTAGGCAAATAGATAAATATGTAAAGTATGTTTTAATAGTTATAGAGGAATTGTTAGTAGCTATTATATAGTATAAGATTCTTTTAATACTCTATTAAAACTAGTTTTTAAACTCTAGCTTAAGTATATAATAAGATTATATTAAAGGGAACTTATTATTATTATTATTAGCTAAAAGAGAAAGTTAGCTATTATAATAATAAAATTATAGTAAAGTTATAATATTAATAATATTAAATTAAATAAAGTAAAGATAAATATAATATATTAATTAAAACTTAAAACTAATATAAGTATAGTAAGAACCTAAAAATAATATAAAAACCTTTTTATAAATTCTTAGTTTCTACTTACTATACTACTAACCTACTTTTAAAATATATTCTAATACTAAATTCGAAATCCTTATATATATATTACTTAAGATTTAATAGTACATTAGGGCTATAGTAATAGTACTAATATACTACTAATAACTATTAACTTAGGAGTATATAGCTTTAACTAAAGCTAATATAACCCCTTAGTAAGAATTAGCTAATATATACTAAGCAAAAGTAATAAACCTAATATAGAAACTAGTAGAATATTAATTAATAATCTAGAAAGTAAAGTATATAATACTATTATTAGAATTATCCTCCCTAACTTTCTTAAATAAGTCTAAAATATTATCTAATCCTATAGTATTATATATAAGATATAGGTATATACCTCCTATAAAAAGAATACCTTATATAATCTAGAAGTAAGCCTTAAAGAATAAATTACCTTAAATATTATTAATACCCTTACTTTAGTTATTAAGATAGTCCTTACTAAAACTAATAACTATAAAAGAAATTAATTATTATATATATTAGTTATAGTATAAAACCTTATAACCCTAAACTATAAAAACCTTAAATAAATAACCTAAAGCTATATTAAATATAAAGTTACTATCTAAACTAGAAATACTCCTCTTAATATTAGTAACTAAACCCTAAAAAATACTATAGTAATAGTAAACTAAGCCTATAGTAACTCTAGTATTATTATAGTATAAAAGCTCTTTAGTAATAATATAGTTCTTACTTTCCTTACTACTAATAAGATATAAGCTTACTATACTAAGAATTAGGTTACTAAAGCCTTTAGTAATAATATAGCCTTATCTCTCTTAACCTTTATAGTAATAGTAAAGAGAATCTAACTTATATCTATCCTAAATAATACTAATAAGCTTATTAAAGAAATTACTAAATCTAACTAACTAAGAATCCTTTAAGTAAAAAAATAAAAGACTAGCTACCCTAGCCCTAGAGTAAAGATAAACCTAATTCTATATATTAGCTCTATTAAGAAGGTAAACTATCTTTATAATAATAGCTTATTACTTAATATATAGCTATATAACTATAAACCCTTTAATAAGGGACTTTATCCTACTTAATACTATAATTACTTTAAATTTAAATACTTAGCTTAGAACTATAAGTTAGCTTCTACCTATAGGTAATATAAGAATACTATATACCCTAATAAAAAAGGATACCTAACTAAGTAAGGAAAGATCCTACTAAACTATATCCTATATAAAGGTAAATATATAGCTTAAAGCTATAATTACCCTATTATAGCCTTATACTAAGTATATACTAAGAAAGGCTACTTAGATAGATTACTCTACTTCTAAGACTATATAGTAACTAAAGTACCTATATCCTAAAGCCTCCTACCCCCCCCTCTATTAGCTTAACTACTTAGAAGCCTCTTACTAAGAAGGCCTAGAAAGCCCCTAGGCTTAGTAAATAAACTATAAAGTATCTTTAGTTAGTCCTTAACCTAGGCCTATACTTTCTATATACTATCTCTACTTATAATATTTACTTCTACTTCCTTACTATTATTATTACCCCCCTAAGTAATTAACTAATACTAGTACTCTTCTAGAATACTAATTACTAGCCTACCCTTATATAGATTACCTTATAGGCCTATAGTAAATATAATATAATTATACTTCTTAAACCTAATAGAAACTCTAAGACTAAAGCCCTAGCTTACCTAGGTAGATATAATTACTATATAGTTTATTAAAGTAAATAAGTAGTAATATATATTAATAAGTAATATAAACCTAAGTTATAATTATCTAAAGTAAGAAAGGACTAGGTAAGTATTATCTTCTTAAAGACTTAATACTAAATTATAGCTCTTTATAACCCTCTAAATAATAAAGGTAACTTACTTATACTATAGGCCCTAGCTAAAACTACCCTAAGTAACTATATACTACTTATTAGTAACTTTAACCTTTACTACCCTTTCTAGGATTATTATAACTAAATAGATTAAGGTAATAATATCTTTATCTAGAAGGTAGTATAGTACTATATTAGCTTTCTTATACTCTATAGTACTATTACTAGGCTAGCTTAAAGCTATTAAAATAGTACTCTTAATCTAGCTTAGGCCTTAGAAACTATTTATATAATATATAAAGGAACTAACTATAAACTAGAAGGATCTAACTATTTCTTATAATAAATTTATATTACTATTACCTTAAATAAACTAACCCCTAAACTAAACCTTAGTTATAATTAGAAAAAAACTAACCCTTATAAAGCTATTAGTAAAGTAATAGTCTATCTTTAATAAACCTAAGGTATAATAACTACTACTAAAGCTTTTAATAAGGTAGTAAATTAGCTCTCTAAATAGCTAGAAGTAATTACTTAATTTATAACCCTAAAGTAAAAAAAACCTATACCCTACTAAAATCTATAATAGAATAGTAAAATATTTATAGTAATTAATAAGCTTAAATAAGCCTACTATATAGCTTAGTATACTAGTTAAATCTTAAACTAGTAAGCCCTAGCTAAAGTATAAGTATAATAGGATTATAATATAAAAAGTACTTAATATACTCTCTAGAAAGAACTTCTTATAAAGCTTCTAAAGTATAATAATATATAGTTCTAAGTAATAGAAAGATAGGTAAGACTATATAGTAAAACTATAGTAATCCTACTATAATTACTACCCTTTACTTAACCTAACTATATAGAGCTAGTAATACTCTATATAGAGAAAGCTAAAACTCTTATATAGAGATTCTTCCCTAAACCCTAGGCTAATAACTCTAACCTCCCTTCCCTCTCTCCCCCTAGAATCCCTAAACCTAAATTAGACCTAATATACCCCTATATTAAACCTATTAAGATCTATAAAGCCCTTTAAAAGATTAGGTTATAGAAAGCCTTAGGTAAGGATAGTATCCTTACTAGGTTCCTAAAAGTATATAGTAAGCTACTTATACTTATAATTATTAAGATAGTAAATACTAATATTATAATAAGCTACTTCCTACTTTATTTCTATACTATAATTATTATAATTATCCTAAAGGTAAATAAAACCCTAGCTAAATAATAAACTATATTAGGATAGTAATTAATATCCTTACTTAATATTATTAGAAAAATTATTAAGACTATTATTAGCTAATATATTATAATTATAATAGAATTAAAAGAGCTTTTACCTATAGAATAGATAGGTAATTAGCTAAAGAAATCTACTAAACTTACCCTTACTATTATTATTAAAGCTATATATATAGCCTAAGCCTAGTATAGCCTTAGCTCTCTTCTCTAACTTAACTTTATAAAAGCCTTTAATACTATTAACTATTAATAACTTATTATAGCCTTATAATAACTAGGCTTTCTTAGATAGCTTCTTATATAGCTTACTAACTATCTTATAGTATAAATAGTATACCTTTACTTTAATAACTAACTTTCTAACTCTATTAAAGTTTAAGCTAGTATCCCTTAAGGATCCCCCTTATTACCTATACTATTTATTCTCTTTATCTCTAGCCTTTATAAAGCCCTTAAGAATATACCTAGGATAATAATTATTAAATTTACTAATAATACTAACCTACTAGTATTTAAATATAATATAGAAAAGACTTAAGCTTAACTTAAAACTACCTAAGATATCTATAATAACTAGGCCTAAATAAATAGAATAACCTAAGAACTAAATAAAGTAAAGCTTCTATACTTTACTTAAAAACATACTATAGACTAGACTTAGGCCTAACTTAGAGATCTAATAATAGTACCTATTAAGTTATATAAATTCCTTAGACTCTTCCTTTACTATAAACTCCTCTAGAAACTATATATAAATACCCTTAAGAGGAAGCTTAAATACTAGTAGTAAGCCCTTACTATAATTACTATAAGTATATAAAGGGTTAATCTTAAAGTAGTAAGACTAATCTATATATAAGTTATCTATTTAACTATTATTTATAATATAAGAGTATACTATACCTTAACTACCTTTAGAAGAAAGCCTTAAGGTATTATATAAGTACTTATACTAGAATAAACCTAAAGCCTATATATAATTATAAGAGTATATAAAGCTATACTAATCTACCTTCTAAAGATAGAACTAGCTATCCCCCCTCTTAATATCTATCTTAATAAATTAGCTACTTAATTCTATAGCTATATAAAAAGGTAGAATATAACCCTACTTATAAAATTTACTATTATAATAACTATAAGGTAGATTTACTATAAATAATAATAAGAACCTTAGTAATAACTACTATAAGAAGTTAAGGATTAGCTAAGAAACTAGCTTCTATATATAAGGTAAGTACTAACTCTTACTAAAATTAAGGCTTATACTTAATCTAAGTAAACTATATATTAAACCTAACTCTAAGATATAGTAAAAAAGCACTATAGGATAAATTATCTTAAGCTAGTAAAAGCCTACCCTCCTTCTAATAATAAAAAAGTATTATATTTATACTAAGACCTTAATAAGTACTAAAGCTTAATACTTATATAGCTAAAGACTAGGAAAATTAGTTTAAGAAGCTTTCTTTTCTCCTAATATATACCTAATATACTCTTACTACTTTACCTATATAGAAATAGTAAAGAAATACCTAAATATATTATTATCTTCTACTAAAGATTTACTAAAAAATATAGCCTTTTTATAAACTTACTATAGAACCTATATAAACTTAAGTAATAACTATTAAATTATAAAATAGCCTAATTAATTACCTATTAGTTCCTCTACTTATACCTTATTCTATACTATAAGCTTACCCTCTAAATCTATAGTAACTATAATTATAAAGCAAAAGTAAAGCATAAGCTTAAGGAGTATATAGCTTAAGCTTATAAGTACTAGCTAAACCTATAGTATACCTATACTAAGTACCTCTTACCCCCCCTTAGGGAAAGATAAAATATACTTAGAAAAAAGCTATAAAGGGTAAAAAAACTAGCCTATACTAAACTATAGATATACCCTAATCCTATACCTTCCCCTCCTACTCTCTAACCCTACTCTTAACCCTATTCCTCCTAATTATCCTCTTTACTAAATTCCCTAAGTTCTAAGGACCTAATTAACTTAAGAATACTACCTAAGTAAGTAAGAGCTAGTCCTAATATACCTTTAAGGTACTTAAGTACCTTAATAATATAATTAACCCTACTAACTAACTTATTAAGCTAGTTAGTTAATAAGCCTATAATTACTACTATAAGTATAATATAAAGTTACTTAGGGGCCTAGCTCTTAGCCCTTAGGGTAGTATCCTTAAGCTTTCTAAGCTCTTTCTATACCTTAGTTAATATTATATAATATTATATATTAGAATTAACTTATACTTATAGTATTAATACCTCTCTTATATAGGAAAGCTACTATTAAAGCTTAGGTAGCTATAATAGTAGTAAATAGTAAAAGCTTATAAGTCTTATATATATATATATAAGCTATATAGCTACTTACTACTATATTAGCCTAGTCTTAGTAGAGACTTATAGTACTATCTTTACCTATCTATATAATATATATAGAATAGGAAATATCCTATACTACCCTTATAGCTATAATTATAAGGGTAGTAATAAAAGCCTTACTAAGAGACTTATCCCCTAAAGTAACTATACTCTCTACCCTAGCCTTTCTCTTTACCTACTAAGGATTAGTATAGTTATATATTAGGACTATATTAAGAGAAGCTTACTAGTATTACTAGTATTATTATTATTAGTATCTACTTATAGAAATATTAGTAATAATTACTATACTTCTCTTACTAAGGATCTATACTAAGTTTATTATTATTATTATTATTATTATTATTATTATTATTATTATTATTATTATTATTATTATTATTATTATTATTATTATTATTATTATTATTATTATTATTATTATTATTA
>JAZAVK010000276.1:0-16389 GCA_037954305.1 Neonectria magnoliae
GTATATATTACGTAAGCTAATAGGAGTAGAATTATAATATTTAACCCCTAATTCTAAGCTTCTAGCTATTAAGGAAGCCTTCTATACTTAGAGGTACTATTTAGCCTATATAAATACTAAGATTAAGATCCTAACGGACTATTTAAACTATTAATACCTTACGATAAAGCTAAAGCTATTATCTAAGTAGGTAGCTATACTTAATAACCTTTACCCCTTTAACTTTAAGATTATCTATTAACCTAGAATAAAGAACCTAGTAGATAGTCTATTAAGGTAGCCTAATTAATTTAATAAAGAAGTAATAAATAGAGCTTAGATAATTACTTTACTACTATTTCTTAGTAGATTTAAAGCTAAAGGGTAGGATAATAGTAGTAAGGTAGCTCCTAAAGTAAGCCCTAACTATAAAATACTAGATACTAGCTTTAATTTTAATACTAGAAAGTAGCTTAGTAGTAGTAAGGTAGCTCTTAAAGTAGGCCCTAACTATAGGATACTAGCTATTTAGGTAGATAATCCTTTTAGAGAAGGTAATTCTACCTATAGCCTTATATTAGCGTATATAATAGTAACTTTATAGAGCTCTAGTAGTAGTCTTATAGTAAGGTTAGTAAGCCTTCGCCTTAAAAGAGCTAATAAGCTAGGAATAGAGATTTCCTTAGCTATAGCTATCTAAAATGCTTAAGAAGTAGATTCCTTTTATTAGAAGAAGTTATAGATAGTTCGCTATAAGACTATAGTAAAGAAGCCTACTAAGAAGTAAGAAGCCTAATAGTCTATTAGTACGAATAGCTTACTTTATTATAGCTAAAAGATCTATATTCCCCTTAGTATATATATAGAATTATTAATACTAATATATAATAATCTTACTATAGGATACTAGGGAGTTAGTAAGAGTCTTAGAAGGCTATAGGTATAGTACTACTAGCCCTTTATAAAGAAAGAAGTAAAGAAGTATATTTAGGTCTATATAACCTACTAGCAGACTAAGCCTTAGCTATATTAACCTTATAGCTATCTTACTTTACTCTTAGTGCTAACTTAACCTTAGGAAGAAATCTCTATAGACTTTATTACTAACTTACCCTCTATTATATAAGAAAAGGGCTATGCTTTTAATAGTATCTTAATTATTATTAACCGATTCATAAAGTACTCCTTATTTATACTAACTTTAAAGCAACTTACTACTAAAGGACTAGTAACCTTATTCCTTAAAAGAGTTTTCTAAGACTATAGATTACCTAAAGGGATTATTACTAATCGCAGCTCTCTCTTTATATCTAAGTACTAGAGAATATTCTATAACCTACTAGTAATTAAGTAACTACTTAGCACTACCTTCTACCCTTAAATAGATAGTTAGATAGAGAGGCTTAACTAAACCTTTAAGTATTATATATAGTACTTTTATAACTAGGAATAAACTAATTAGATTAATATCCTCCTTTTAGCTTAGTATACCTATAATATAAGTAAGTACTTATCTATTAGTAAGAGCCTAGTAGAATACCTATAAGGCTTTACCCCTTAAGGACTAGACTATATAGAAGAATCCTTACTAATTATTAGTACCTTAGCTAAATTATAAAGTATCTTACTTTACTAGTATTATAAAGCAATATAAAAGCTACTTAGTAGTATTCGTAAATATTAAGCTACCTAGTATAAGTATAAGAGAGAACTAATATTATTTAATATAGAAGACTTAGTCCTACTATCTATAAAGAATATTAAGATTTAGTAACCTAGTAAGAAGTTAGTAGATAAGTATATAGGACCCTACTAGATAACTAGATATATTAAAGATTATTATCTTACTTATAAGCTTAAGCTTTTATTACGATTATAGATATATAATATCTTTTATATCTTAAACCTAGAGAAATAGAGGGGTAATAAACTAGAAGTAATATAGTAGTAAGATAACCCCTTTATTACTAATAATATTTATATTATCGAATGTATTATTATATATAAAGGTTCTAGAAGTAACTAGTAATATCTTATTAAGTAGGAAGGCTATAATAATACTAAGAATTTATAGGTTAGCTATAAAGACTTTATAGATAAGAACTTTATTATAGATTATAAGTAGTGAATTTATAGTAAGATAGTAAGATAATAAGTCTAATATATAAATTAAGTTAATTCTAAAAAAAAATACCTAAAGGGTAGGGAAGGGGTACGCTAGCTACCCTTAGCTACGCTAGACTAGGTTAAGACTCTAAAAAACAAATAGTAAACCTACTATATACTACTAGCGGCCCCCTAATAATACCCCTATCACTCCTCCTTATTATTATTATTAGCTAGGTTAAGGGCCTAAAGGACTAAGTTAGGCCTAATATAAAGTAGTAGTAAGGCTACGCTAGGAACCCTATAACCTAAGGTCTTTATAATATTACAAAGGGCATTAGTAATATCTAGCTATACCTATAACTAGGTTAGCTCTATAAGCTATAAGCATACTACTATCTTACTAATAGTATAGGTAGTAGTAGTAGTAGTATTAGTAGTAGTAGTATAAGCCTAGGTATTCTTATTACTAAACTTTAGGTAGTAGAGTAGGTAGAGGGTAGGGATATAGATAGCTTAGATAGCCTAAACCCTAGTGAATTAGTAATAAAAGCATAGGGGGACTAATAATAACTTACTATAAGGTTAAAGTACTTAGCCTTAGTCTTAGGGAGACTATTACTAGTAAGCACTATAAAAAGTTAAGCTAAAACTAGCTAGTTAGTATAGATAAGCTAATTTATAGTAAGTTAGCTATACTATAAGTATAAGTAAGCAAAGGATAAAGTAACTTACTAGCTTATATAGTTTCCTATTCTTAATATACTAAGCGTACTTAGATAAGGTAGCTATAATAAGAAGTTAGTAGGTAGCCTACTAGCGAAGTTATAGCGAACTTATAGCTAGAGATAGGAGTATAGGAGGTTAGGGCCTTTATAATTATATTTCTACCCTTAGTATAGATAGTTTTACTAAAGTACTAGTAAGTAGTAATATTAAGGTAGTAGTAGTAGTAGCTAGATTATACAAAGTTAGTAGCGAACTAGGAAAGTTACTAGAAGTATAGAAGACTTATAGAGATATAGTAAGAGAGAGAGAGAGAAATAGAGAGAGAGAGAGAGGCTATAGCTTATTAGTAAGGATCTTATAGTAAAGCTAGCCTTTAAAGCTAGGCTAGAAAGTTACCTATGAAGATAATAATAATAATAAAGAAGGAAGAAAAGAATAAGGAAATTAAGGGCTAAATAAAGCTTTAAATACCCTATAAACCTATAGCTAATTAGCTATTACTAATAATAGTTAATATAGCTTTACAATAACCTAATTAATAGCTATTATATTATAATTATTCTAGCCTAATTTAGTAATAGAATATAATGCTACTATTTATAACTAAATATACCCCTTACTTCTAGCTTAGTTAGAGCGACCTTACTACCTATTTTAGTAATAGCTAAGAACCTAGGAATAATACCCTAATTATTAATATTATTACTAAAACATCTATAACTACTTATAGCTAGGTTAGCTTTACCTTGCTACTAAATTAAGTAAAGCTACTAGATTAAGAATAAATACCTTACTAGTTAATATTATCGCTAAATTCCTCTAGAGCTACTTATAGTTAAGCATTTCACCTTTAAAGCCTAATTAGGCTTAGCTAATAGATTAGGACTAAATATATTATAGGTTTGCATTAAGCCTAACACCCCTATAACTACTTATAGCTAAGTTAACACTACCTTACTGCCTAATCGGGCGACTATAATAGACCTTAAGGATAACGTAAGGATTGCGTATTTATTATTAATAATTCACCTATAACCTTACTTATAGCTACCTCGCTAGAAGATTAAAGGCCTAGGGATAGGCCTTTATAAGTAAGGAGGCTCTATTATACACTAAAGTATTATTAGCATTAGAACGCTAGAAGTAGAGTAGTAGAAGCACTATAGTCTTAGAGCGACCGTACCAATCGAACGCCGCTAGTATATTACCCTACTCCAAACAACCAAATAGCTAAGCTAAGGCCTAAAGGGCTAAGGACTATAATAGTAAGGGCTATTATAATAGAATAAAGATAAAAGGAGCTTATATAACTAGAAAGAATAGGGAGGTTAGAGATTAATTTATATTATAGTACTATCGCACCTTTCCCACTATACCCTTATAGCAATCTAATAGTCTATCTTACCTCTTCACTCCTTACTATAAATACTATCCCTAATAACTACTTATACTATTATACTATAAGGGTTAAGGTTATAAAGGTAACTATAGATTATATTAATTATAAAGGACTTACCTATACCTCTCTTACTATTAACCTAAAGTAGTAAGGGCTCTAGGTTTATAATATTAAGGTCTAGAGTATTTATTAAATACTACTTAAAGAGGTTAAAGATAAGCTACTACTTAGGGTTAAGCTAGTTAATAATACTTTAGCTAATAGTAGGACTTACTTACTAGCTAGAAGGTACCTATTTATACCTTTATTTCTAAAAGTTAGGGTTAATATAAAGAAAGTTAAGATACTTATTAATATAGCTTATCTAACTATATATTAAATTAATATTATAGTTACTAAGGAGCTTAATATCTTTAGTCTTAAGCTTATACTTAAGTAGCTTACTAGTAAGCTTATTCTAGTCTTTTTTATTAAGCTAATCTTTATACTCTAGATCCTTTTTAAATTTACCTTTAGCTAGTAGTAGTAGCTTTACTATAGTAGTTATTTAGATAAGCCCTAGGATAGAGTAATTAATAGTAATTATAAGCCTTTATATATAATATAAAAGTCTTTCCTTTAATAACTATTAGCTCTTCCTATTAATAGTAAGGGTAATAAAGAATAAGCTTAATCTAGTAAAAGTTAGAATACTAATTATAATTATAATTAGTTTTATACTATAGGAAATAGCTAAGAATATAGTTTAGGGTATAAGGGAAGTATTACTAAGGGGACTAGCTAAAGTTAATCTTTATAAGGAATTTAAAATATATAAGAAACTTCTAATTACCTATCTAAGTAAGGTATTTACTATAAAGGCTCTTAATAGTATATATATTACCTTTATTAATAGTATTAGTATAAAAGTAATAATTTAGGGTTTAGTAATTAATAGTATAAATAGTATAGCTTCCTTTTTATAATAATAGGTTTAAAAGTAAATAGCTAACTTTTATTATAAACTAATCTTACTCTACTATTAGCTTATTTATAAACTTAGTAATAAAGCTTATAATATTATATTTATAATTAATATTAAGTAAGACCTTTCTTATAATATTCTTATAGCTTTAGGTTTAATACTTAGCCTTACTATAGTACTTTATAATATAATTAATAATTATATAGACTAAGGTATAAGGAGAGATATTATAGTTAGTAAGCTATCTAATAGCTAGTATATAATTATAATTATTAAGGCTTATATTATTATAAGTACTATTAAAGATTAGATACTATAGGTTTAAGTATATAGTAATATAGACCTTATTATATAACTTATAGAGGAAGTTAAAGTAGTATATAGTAATCTTAGAAAGTATACTATTAAGTAATTATTAGTATTATAGGTAGTAAGCCTTAAAGTATTAATATTACTATATATAGTTAATAACCTTAGATATAGTTTTAAATATTAATAATAGCTTTATTATAATTAGGAGATTATCCTTACCTTACTATATTACTTATATTAGCTTAGGGTTAAATACTATTATATAATTCCCCTAGAATTAAGTAAACTTATCCTTAGCCTCTAAAGACCTAAGACTTACTAATAAGCTTCCTAATACCTAAAAGAGACTATATATATAAGTACTACTACTTATAATAATACTAAAAGTTAGTTATATTAAACTTAGGCTTTAATATAAGCTTAAGGAAGGTCCTAAATTACTAGTAGAATAATATATAGTAATATATAAATTATTATAAAGGTTAATATTAATAAGTAATATTTTAATTTAATAATTAGCCTTAAGCTATTTATTATACTTTAGTATATACTTCTAAAGTATATCCTAGTAAAGATTAATAGTACTAAAGATCTTAGGGTACCTAAGGCTATAAATATATACCTTAAGCTAATTATATTAGCTACCCTAGAAAGCTTATATACTATAAAGATTATTAGAATACTTTATAATTAAGTTAAGTAGCTTCTTTACTTCTAGAGTATCTTTATTAAAGGCTACTTAGATAACTATAATATTAATAGGGTACTAAGGTTACCCTAGCTTATAGATAAAGTAAGTATTATAGTCTTTAACTTATAATCTTATAAGAGATTTAAAGTAAGTATACCTAAAGTAAGAATAGTATATAAATTACTTATTATAGTACTTTAAAGTATATTTAATATACTTAGAGTATATAATTAACTATTACTAAGGTATTATAAAGTTACCTTACTTATTTAGGTAGAGAGTAAGAAAGGTAAGGGAAAGAAGAGCTTAAGAATAGTTAAACTTACTAAGGGGAGTTAATTAAATACTAAGTATATAGAGGTAAAGCTATTACTTAAGTATAACTAGGACTTACCTTTTTATAGGCCTTTCCTAGGTATTAAGCTAATTATAAAGCTACTTAAGATTAGTTTAGATAGTAAGGAAGTTAGGTATAGTAATACTATTATAATTACTTAGAAGTAGCTTTAGCTTACTTTTATTAAGGACTTTAATATTCTTAATAGTAACTTTATCTATAACCTAAGTTATAAGCTAGTTTAAGATATTACTATTAGTTATAGTTAGCTAAGGGCTACTTTATTTATAATAATATTATAATATTATAGTATCTAAGGTAGTATATATATAGGTAATAAAGCTATATATAAATATAATACTATTAAACTTAGAATTACTATTAGAATTAATATACTATATATAGCTATTAAGTAGTATTATATAGTCTAAGAATAAGAATATAAAAGTCTTAAGGTAGTAATAAGAGCTAAGTATAGATACTTCCTATATTATATAAGAAGTTAACTATATACCTATAGTATTTATACTACTACTCTTTATACTAAAAGATCTATATATATATATATACTTAAGCGATTAATATTTTATTAATCTATATAAGGGTAGGAAGGTAAGTTAGTATATTACTAAACTTAAGATAATTCTTAATAAAGGAAAAGCTTAGGATTCCTAGGGGTTAACTATTATTATAATAGTAATAGGAAAAGTATATATAATTCTATATATTTATATTAAACTACTTCTAATAGTACTAAGGATAGTACTTTATAACTTATAAAGTCTATAGCTTACTATTACTAAGAAAGGAAAGTATAATTAGCTTAATTAAAAGTAAGCTTATTAAGGTTATCTTAAAAGAAAGGGTTCTAAGTAAGTAAGATATTTAGATTATTACTTAGTTACTTTATAAGAAGCTATAAGATTATAGAGATATTAAGCTTAATATAATAAGGGATAAGAAAGGAATCTATTATATTAAATAACTAAGAATAGGTAGAATAGAATTATAATAAAGTAAGGGTAGATATACTACTAGCCTAGCTATAATAAGTATAATAAGCCCTTTTATTACTATTTATTATTAGTAACTTATACTAATTATAAGATTAAAAGTAGTAAAAGTATACTTATAGCTTATTATTATTATTATAGTTATTATCTTTCTTAGTATAGTAAATATATATACTAATAGGAAGCTAATAGGCTAGGATATATATAATACTATAATACTTATAGATAAAGTAATTATTATCCCTATTATTACTATAGGTAGTAATACTATTAGGAATTAAAGGTATAATAAAAAGCTAAGGTAATAGCTTTTAGGTTAGTAGTATAGGTAAAGGCTACTTATTAGTATAGTGCTAAGTATAATACTTATAATAGATTACTATCTTAGAAGAGTATTAGTTTTAAGTAACTCCTAGAGCTAGGGTAAGCTACTTACTTACTATTAATAGGTAATAGCTTATATTAAGCTATCTTAGGATTAAACCCTATAGTAAAAGAACTATAAAGTAGTGCTATAAGCCTAAAGATTAAGCTAATTAGACTAATAGGTTAGGGATAGAGGTTCCTTAAGGTATTACCTAGCTAGCTACTATTACTTAAGTAACTAAATATTACTTAAAGGCTACTTATATACTCTAGATATAGTTTAAATAATATTACTAAAACACTAGGCCTATTACTAGTAATTAGCTAAACTAAATAGTTAATAGGTAAGAAAGAAAGAGATATATACTACTTAGCTATAGCTTTAATAGTATAATAGATATTTCCCTATTAGCTTTAATAGGTTTTAAAGGTTTAAGAACTTAGTTATAAGCTTTCTCTACTTATAGTATATATATTACTAATTATAAATTATATAGTTAGTAAGGCTAGGAGATTAAGGGTTAGGAGTAGCTACTATAGCTAATACTATTATAAGAGGATAAAAATAGTATTAATAAAGATAAAGAAGATAAGAAAAAGAATAAAAGTAATAGAAATAGTATAAAGGAAATTAATATAATAGTATTATTAATAATAAGCTAGTTAGCTTATAAGGGTTATAATAAAGTTAATAAAGAAGGGAAAAGTAAGTTAGTAGAAGGAATTTTTAACTCTTAAATCCTTAAGTATAATTAGTATATACCTTAAAGACTATAAGTAGCTATAAGTAATTAGTAAGTACTTAAGCCTTCTATAATTAAGTTTATTATAATATAATAGGCTTATAGTATATTTAATAGCTACTTTAAATTAAAGCTATAATTTAATAGTAATAATAAATTAATTATAATTTTTATAATTAACTTATATAATTAATATCTTCTAGGGATCCTTATAGGAAGCTTTTACTTATATTATTAGCCTATAGTAGCTTTTAAGGTCTATAATTAGCCTATAGTAGCTTTTAAGGTTTATAATATTACCCCCTAGGGCTGCTTATAGTGGGCTATTTAGAGGGGGTTATAGGGCTAATAGATATACCTAATAAAAACATTTTTCTATTGCCTTTTATAGGCCTTATAGCCTATACTTTTCTGCTATAGCTAATTACCGCTCAATCCTAGGTAGTATAGGGAGGTAAGTATTAGCTATTAATAAGAGGCAACTAGTAAATATAATCTTAGGAGATATAAAAGTAGTAGTAAGCTTACGAGAGAGTAAGTAGCTAAGGCCTTATCCTATATCTATTAGTAAGGAAGATATTATTATAAGAGAGTAACCCTAATTAGAAAGAAAGGAGATATAGCGGTATTAAGCTAGATATTAATAGTAGGAGAATAAGTTACTAGGCAGTATATATTATTATTTATAATAGGGCTAGGGATATTAGTAGCTAGCAGCTAGTAGCTAGTAGGTAGCTATTAAGGTTAGTAAGGGGGGGGGAATGTAAGAGAGAAAGGCTATTTCCCTAAGTAACCCTTCTTAAAAAAAAAAGCTTTTTATAATTAATAAATAAAGCTAATATTTTATTGATAATAGCTTACAATAAGCTATAAGCTAGGCCTCTTATATATAGTAGCTTATTATAAGAAAGAAGCTTTACTTAAGGTAGTATAGTAAGCTTAATAAGTTATGTAAGTTAGTTACTAACCTTAGAGTAAATTATTACAGTAGTCTCTTAGCTTTTTTTTACCTACCTAGGCTATTTCCTCTTCCTTTTCTTCTTTTTCATTTCCTAGTCTCTTAGCTATATTTCCCTCTTCTTAATAAGACTACCTTATAATAGTATATATAGCTCTTCTAACCTCTCTAAGTACTACTAGCCCCTATCTTCTATTAAATAATAGTAATATACACTTAAAGGTTATTTCTTAGTTAAGATTCTTCTCTTTCTATACACTTACTATAGATATTAATATTTTTCTAGCCTATAACCTCCTAGCACTATTACTATAGATTACCAATATATCTATAAGCAATATTACTCCTTCTATCTATAGCTAAACCTATAGAAACTAACCTCTCTATCTCTACCTAGAGAACTATCCTTATTAGCTAGTATAAGAACAAACCCTCTCCTATAATCTATATACTCTAAGTAGACTTACTTCCCTTAGATATTATCCCTTAGTATATCCTATCCTATAGTTATTTCTAAGAACACTAACTAATTACCCTACTAAAGATTAATCTATTCTACTATACTACTAACCCCGCTATCCTCTTAATTCCGATCTATATACTATAGCAACCTAAGATTAAGTACTCCTCTTCCTTAACCCTAAGAAAGTCCTCCTATACCTTTAGATATATATAATATAAAAAGGAGAAGCCTAGAGCTTTATCTACCTATCTAAGACTACTAAAAATATAAGCTTACTATAAGATATCTTCTATTCTTAGCCTTAGTAATAGTAATACTATACTAACTAGAGTAATATTATAAAGGAGAACAAGCCTTAACTATATATTAGCTAAGATAATATAATAGTTTAGTCTATAGTATAGGCTTCCTTAGTATAACTATACAAACCCTTTACTAATAATACTTAAGTTAGTAGCTATAGCTAGGCTTAGTACTATATAGACCTATAGAGCCTCTTTTTAAGACTGTCCGCTATAGAGGAAAAGGCTAGGTAGGCTAGCGCTATAAGCCTAATACTACTACTAATGCTTCTATTATATAGTCTTAAGAGTTAGGTACCTATCTAGAGATAGCCCCTATTTATTAAAGGGGGAGCTAGCATTAAATAGAACCCCTCCTAAGACTATATATAGTTTAACCCTCTCTTCCCTAGTAGTATAGAACTTATTAATTACTATAGTTATATAGGGTTTCGCTTACTATAAGCCTAGAAGGTAGCTATATAAAACCGCTACTTCTTTACTAGCTTTATTAACTTTTCTAGGTAGTATTAAGTCTCTTTTATCTAGAATTATATCCTAGGGACCCTCCTTATTTATAATACCCTTAAAAGCTACTAAGAGCTATACTTTTACTAGATAGTAATTACTTAGTATATAACTCTTATTAGAGCTAGGATACTCTTTACCTTCTAGGTATTTACCCTAACTATAAGGCTGCAGTTATTAAGTAGTACGCTAGGCCACTTAATAACCGTTTCGCATAGCGCTATTAGCGCAAAACGTTAGCGTATAGGCCGCGGGGATCTACCTAACTTAGGCATACCACTTAATAACCGTCTACTACTTAATAACCGGTCCCCAGCTAATAGGAAGGAAGGAAGGAAGGAAGGAAGGAGAGGGAAAGGAAGGAGATAGAGAACCGCGAGCGCGAAAAAGGGGGGGGGGGGGGAAATAATTACTCTACTACTTACGCTAGCCAGCTAGCTAGCTAGCTAGCCTAGCCTAGTAAAGCTAGCAAAGCTATATAAACTAAGGATAGAAGGCTACCCTATAGTAGTAGCAGTTAGCTATCGCTACTACTAGCTAGTCCTAGCTATACTACTATCCAGCCTACTATATACTTATCTACTAAGTATATAGCTATGCTATTGCTAATATATAGAGCTACCTATAGAAAGAGTATAGTAACCTAGATAAGCCTACTAGCTAGGCTCTTATATAGTACTATAAGGAGTAAGACCTATATAGGCTAGACTAGTAGTAGTAGTAATAGTAGTAGTAGTAACAAGAGAGTAAGGGATAGTAAGTACTAGATTAAGCTCTTACTGCTATTACTAGGCTACTAATCTACTATAGCTTCTGCTACTAATAATACCCTAACTTCCTTACGATTAACTAAAAGTAATATAAAACATACTATAGCTAGGTCTACTAAGCAAAGGATAAGTAGGCCTAATTAGAGCTCTAGCGTTTAGTCTAAGCCTAGACCTTCTTTATATAGCTATCTAGGCAATTCTTCTTCCCTATTAATACTACTACCTTTAATACTACTAATACTATTGCCTTTAATACTGCTAATACTATTACTACTACTATTGCTATTACTACTACTACTACTACCCTATCTCTAGCCCTACCTCTAGCCCTAGCCCTAGCCCTAGCCTTAGCCCTAGCCCTAGGAATAGGGACTAAGACTAGAACTAAGACTAAAACTAAGAAGTAGTAAGAGGCCTAGCTAGCTGCTAGTATCTAGTAGTAATAGGATAATAAGTAAGACTAGCAATAGGGTATATAGCTCTAGATACTAAAGGATAGTATAGGTAAGTATAAGATAACTAACTAGCTATAGTAAGTAGGCTAGATTAATTACTTTAGTAGTAAGGACTTAGGCCTAATCTACCTAGCTAGCTAAATACCTAGGCTAAAGGATAATACTACTCTTAAGCTTATAGTTAAGGCTCTAGACTAGCTCTTCTTTAGCTATTATATTACTAGCCTATAAGAAATACCCCTAATTAGCTAGCTATTCCTCGCTAGCCCCTATGCCTAAAGCCTATATAGCTAGCCCTTTAGCTCCCTCTAGGAAAAGACTAGTATAGATCGCTACCTAGGCTATAGTAAGCGCTTTCTCTACTATTATATAAGGGTCCTACCCCTTACTACCGCTAACCTAGCTACCTAGTATAGCTTTTCCTTTACCCCTCCGTAAAGAGAAGACCTATCGTAGCTCTAAGACTAGCTATAAGAGATAGTAGTAATAGTAGCAGCTAGTATAGGTCCTAGCGAAGATAGTAGTAAGGAAGTAAATAAAGTAAATATAGCCCTAGAAGAGAGAGTCTTATAGGCCCTAGCCTACTTCTAGATATAGCTACTACCCTAGGACCCCTTTGCTAGCCTACTATAATACTTTATTACTATCCTTAGTATTAATAGTAAGACTAAGTAGCTATAACTAGCTTACTACTTTACCTATATCCTTACTAGCCTTATCTATATAAGCTAAGCTCTACTAGCTAAGGCTATCTTCCCTTACTAGGGCTAAGCTATTATTATTAACCTACCCTAATAGCTTACTACCGCTAGGGAAAGCTAGCTATATAGCTTAAGCTATATATTAATAGGCTATATCCTAAGCCTTCTACTCTATAGAAGAAAGATTGCCTTTAAGATAGGTAGCTAGCTTATAATTACCTAAGATAAGGAAGGGACCCTACTCTATTTCTAAAGCTAGCCCTTTACTATAGAGATAATCCACTATATAATAAAGTAAATAACTATAAATATAGAAGACCTCCTCTAGGATAACAAGCTTATATTCTAGCCTAGGGTAGCTAAGCTAGCTACTAGGCTAGTATATTGCTTCCTTATCCCCCTTACTACTATCTAGAATAACCTTACCTAGACCTAGCGTAGCTAGTCCTTTATCTATACTAATAGCCTTATTAATAAGGAAAGGAAGATACTATAGAACCTTATAGCTAAGCCTTTTAAGAAGGAATTCCTTAATAGCTAAGATAAGTAGAAATAGCCCTAGGTATAGTAATACCTCTAGAAGGTTAAGAGATTCTAAGAGCTCCTACTACTCTTTATATACCTAACTAACTACCCGCTTAAGGGTATAGAGATTACTAAGCTATACTTAGTTAATAGCATTAATTAAGACTATAGTATCTTTATTATTAATAGTAAGATTATCCTTATTAGCTAGTATTATAAGTCTCTTACTTATTTTAATAGCCCTAAGGTTATCCTAAGGACCCTACTAAGCTAGATTAGGTAGCTTATAGTAATATATATAATCTATATCTAGCCCTTTATAAACTACCTCTAAGCTAGCTACTAAGCCTCCTTTAATAAGGTCTACCTACCTAGTAACTTTATTTAGTATTACTAAGAGAGCCCTAATAGCCTATAGGATAGTAGCTAGATATCTTAGGCTCTTATAAAATAGAGCTAGCACTATAGTAGCTAGTAGGTTACCCTATAGTAATAGTAGTATATTGCTATTACTATTAATTAAAGGTATACTAAAGCTAAGAGAGCTAGCTAGGCTAATTTTAATAAAGCTAAAGAGGGAAGTAAGGAGAAGGATAAGGCTAAATACTATAAGAATATAAAGAACTTAGCTACTACCTATATAAGCTATACTACCGCTAGCTATAGGGTTACTATTAATATCTTAAAGTAGCTAATACTTAAGTCCTTAGAAGTCTTTAGCTAGGCTAGCTACTAGTAGTACTGCTTTTTTAGCTATAAGGATAATAAAGAAGGGCTTATAGTAAAGCCTTAGTTAGGATTAGGACTAGAAGATAAGAGAAAGAGTAGAGAAGAGGAAGGAGAAGGGAAAGAAAAAGGGAAAGGGAAAGGGAAAAAGAAGGGAAATAGAAAGAGGAAGGAAAGAGAAGGGGTAAGGGTAAGGGTAAAGGTAGGGGTAGAGGTAGAGGGAGAAGGCAGCTATTAATAGGAGAGAGGAGGGTAGATTAAGAAGAGGCTACCCCTCGGGCTACTCTAGGCTACTAAGCTAGTAGCTATAGTAATAAGGAGAGTAGGGAGAGAAGGGAAGATAGTAGCTCTAGATAAGCTACTTTTACTCTAGGCCTTATAAAAGGCCCTCTAGGATAATATAGCCTAGTTCTAGTTAGTATAGCAGAAGGAGGCTATATAGCTAGCTACTACTAAGTAAATACCCTTAGTAGCGATCCTACTTATAGATACTAGTAAGAGCCTTATCTTTATTATACTTACCTTACTAGCTAAGGCTAGGATAATAATTATAATTACTCTCTATAGAGCACTAAAGGACTAGCTAATTAGCTACTACTAAGAGGCTAGCTTAGACTACTATAGCTAGCTAGAAGCCTAGGGAGCCTAGCCTATAATAATAATAGTTTCTACTAAGGCTACTATAACTAATAGCTTCCTTTAGTAGGTAGTAAGCCTAAGCCTAAGTAGCTAGCTAGACTGGATTATCTTAGATAAGTACTATCTAACCTTTATAGCTACCCTAGCCTATAGGTAAAAGCTAAAGAGGCTAAGCTAGCTATAAGGCCTTAGCTACCCCTTAGTCTTCCTTATAAAGACCCTTTTACTATATAGATAGTATAACTTTAAGGTAGTAATACTACTATAAACCCCTATTTATATTTAAGCCTCTAGCTACTGCCCTAACTTTAGCTTCTAGGTCTATTAAGTCTATAATAGCTAGGAGATTAGGGAGGTTAAGTAGTAGGTATAGGCCTAAGCTAGCAGCCTAAAAGTAAGAGATAAAGGTATTATCTACTATACTAGCTATACTAGCTATAAGGCCCTAGCCCTCTAGCTAAGCTACTACTACTATTATAAAGACCTAAAGGACCCTAATACTAACTTTCTAGCCTAGTAAGAGCTTAGCTATATCTAGTAGAAAGAAGGGAAAAGCTAGTATATAGTTACTACTATAGCCCTAAGTACTAAGCTTAATATAGCTACTATTATCTATATAATTTACCTTAATATCCCCTACTCTATTATTAACTATAGCTAAGAGGTAAGGTAAGCTAAGTATACTAATAAGCTAGTATAAGCTAAGATTATAGTAAAGAATAGAAACTAACTACTAGGGAACCTAAGCGAAGATACCTATCTAGATATAGAAAGGTAGGAAATAAGTAGCTTAGTCTAGACCTAGGGGTACTAATACTATATCCTAGGCTAGTACCTAGATAGGGACTACTATAGCTACTAAGCTATTAGCTAGGCTACCCTTCTCTATAATAATTATTAGTAGTAGAGCGAGCTAGCTAGCCTAAGGCCCTACCTACTCTAGGACTAAGGCTAAGTAAGTAGCTAGGAGCTATAGGCTATAGAAGCTATCTTAAAGGAAATTAGGGGCTTAAGGAAAATAAGCTATTAGCCTTACTAAATATTCTATAGAGCTAAGGAAGCCTACTATTTATAGTATAGCTACCCTAAGATTAGGTAAGTAGAGGTAGAGGTAGAGGTAGAGGTAAAGGTAGAGGTAAAGGTAGAAGTAGAAGTAGAGGTAGAGGTAAAGGTAGCTATAGAAGGTAAAGGTAGCCTCTTCTATTACTATTCCTTTAAAAGCTATACTAGCTTCTAGAGGTAAATCCACTACCTAGTAAGTAGCTATACTAGCTAAGGTAAAGGTAGCTAGCTTCTTAGCTGCTTTTTCTACTACCTTTCCTAAGCCCTCTACCTAGCTAGCTACTATAACTAGAATAATAGCTATAAGTATAAGTATATTACCCTTCCCCTAGCCCTAACTGCCTTTACCTAGCCTAAGCTAAGAAGCTAGATTAAGAAGGAAGTAATAGGCTAGGCCCTAACCGCAAGGCCGCGGTTATTAAGTGGCACGCTAGGCCACTTGATGACCGTTTCGCGCGGCGCTATTGGCGCAAAACGTCGGCGCACGGGCCGCGGGGATCCACCTGACTTAGGCGTGCCACTTGATGACCGTCTGCCACTTGATGACCGGTCCCCAGCTAATAGGAAGGAAGGAAGGAAGGAAGGAGAGGGAAAGGAAGGAGATGGAGAACCGCGAGCGCGAAAAAGGGGGGGGGGGGGGAA
>JAZAVK010000277.1:0-16077 GCA_037954305.1 Neonectria magnoliae
CCCCCCCCCCCCCCCCCCCAAGGGTCCATGCCATCCCGCCGGCCTCCCAAGGGTTCCTTGGGAGGCCATGATTTTCACCAGAATGCAGACCGCAAAGAAAATCACTGGTGCCAAGCCAAGCGACGTTGCTCTCCTGTCGTCACACTGCGACTATAGCTCCTCATGTCTGCCCACTCGCGCTATGCCTCTCCATTAATGTTTTTGCTTTGTGTCATGAGATCGGCTGGATCTTGCCCGTCGTCTTTCGGCCGGTCTCCGCATGGTCTTTTGGGTGCGTGAAGTCGTCACGAGAATCCTCTCGCTCAGACTTAGCGGCGTTATGGTGTTGTGTCCCGCAAGAGTCGGGCCAAACACGGCTAGAATGGACAAGCCGGTAACACCAGGTTGCGCTCCCACACCTTCTACCCTACCAACAGGCTGCCTACCCGGACCTGAAGGAGAGATATGGCTCTCCCCTCGCCAACCACTTAGATCATCCAGCGCCCGTTGCTAGCCTCCCTGCCCGTCTCCTAGCAAAAGGTAACGTTAGTACCTCGCCTGTCCTCACCACCATCGCCGATATACTATGTATGGCAAATGTCTCTTCGCCAGCTCAAGGTAGTCCTCCAAGGCGGGACAAACAATATCAGTTACCACTTAAGTTTCCGAGGACGCCATGTCTCCCCTTTTCGATGTTTGTATCATGCCGGCCATGGCTGACACTTTGTTTGACTCTGGCCTACAACCGATGGAACTGCATCTAGACCCCGGGTGGTTCGGCGCCGACATCAGCCCTGTTCCACTTTGTCTTATCCGCAGCCGTATTGGGCAACTGAGCTCTCGATGTCTGAGGGCCTCTTGCGAACTGCTGCACGAGAGAGTTCTCCCGGCGAGCTTCGTCACAGACATGGCTCAGGCCATGCTCGCGTATCTTGCATGCGATGCCTTCTCGTGCCTTCTCGTGGCTTCAAACGTGAGAGTGTAAGATCAGCCGATGGAATCACAACGACCAGAATTTAGTGTAGCGACCCTGAGAGCACGACTGTGGGCGAAAAGGTCCTCCAAGGAATTGGCGAGCTTATTAGTCTGGGCTCCCACAACATCAGCAAGGAAGAGGTGACTAGGGTTGAGCCGGGGTTTGTGACATCCATCGTACACTAGCCGCAAGCTGACGCTGGGATCATTTCCGGGCTCCTGTCCGATGAGCTTCACCCAGCGATGAGCTGGGTATCCGGTATTCGCACCTCAGTCTGGGGAAGAAGGTTGTCCATCGAAGCAGCAGAGGCGCCAAACGTCTAAATTCCTCCGCTCAGACACCACACCGCGTCACACCATGAAGGGTCCACACGACGGACAGGTAGATCGCTAGCGTCACGTCCAAAGTCAGTGGTAATCGAACTTCATCGCTCTGTGCTATATACGCCTCTGAAGGTCAGACGGGTCGGTCCAATGATGGATGGTCAGGTCGACAGGTGTAGAGCCGGAGTCGCTGGACAACCGCCGAAAGATTCCCGGAGCGCGCATTGTTGGTCACCGTTTGCCTCGGGTGTCGTTGATCAGTTGCGCTACACGGCACGCATCCAATCTAGATGTCTGCGGTCGGAGCATACGGAGCGTGGGAGCGTGGGATGGTCCGCACACCTCGACGAATCGTGTCCATTCCCTAACCACCAAGTTTGATGGTGGTTGAGTCGGCTGAGCCTCCTTTGACAGTCCCTAAGACAGTCCGACCCCGCGCTACTGGCGGTTGTTCTAGAAATCAGGACTGCCTCAACCAACCATGATGCACAGGTGCTTTCTCGCCCAGATTGCAAAGGAGGGGCACATGACGCGAAAGACACATTCCTCGTCGCGACCACGGGAACTGGCAGCTGCTGTGTGCCCATTCTGGAGTGCACCCTCGAGAACTGGCTCGTTAGATTGCGGATCGCTGACGGCGATTCGCCCGGCTCTCCGCTCACCGCTGCCCTCCCCCGCGACTGTAGGAAGACGAGCACTCAGAACACCACACAGAATGTTAGCGGATGGCGCGATGCAGTTGGCGCCCACACTGACTCCCCGATGAGCAATGCACCTCCGACACTGCGGGCACAATGGCCTGCATCTGTGCCGCCTTTCAACCATCTCTTTGGCCCTCTCACCTGTGCCCAGTCGGCCAACAACCGACTTCACGCAAACAGGAGACACCTCCAGATCGTCGATTCCAGACTACGACGTGTGTAGCCATCAAGCAAAGGAGGGTGGGATTTGGGAATGGGGGGGGGGAAGAAGCAGGGGTCTGGTCGTGGATTCTTCCCCCAAAAGTTTACCCCTCGATCTGGTGGGGAATTGTCCAATCTCCATCGACGACAGGCCACTTTGCATCCCTCAGCGACTCAGTGTCGCGGTGTCAAAGGCGGCGGGAAGATAATGCTAATTCGTCTGACAGGCCATCTGTGGCACTCACTGGCGTGCAAATGGAGACGGGACGGACGAGGCAGACAGCAGGGAATCGCCAATGGCACTCTCGCACACTAGGGAGCGGCCGAAGGTTTGAAGCGAGTGAGCAGATATCCGAACCAAGTTTATTGACTTCCAAGCCACCCTGTACGAGGCTATGGGTATCTGCAAAAATATCCTGATACTGTTTCCCGGTCACGGACCCTTGCTTCTTTGCCTCCGGCATGCGTGGGCCGTGTTTCACCAGCGCCCATCGGATGTCGATAGAGGGTTTCTGGATGTCAATCTGTTTCTTCGCTACAGTCCATTTTCCTCAAAAATAGTTTACTTACAGTACAGCCATCCCCACCTCGATACCACCACGGTACAATGGGGCCTGTGCCGACCCATGACCTACCTAGCCTCAGATGCGTGTAAGTGGGCAGAGGCTCACGGCCACCGGTTTTACAAACTGCGAGCCTGTGACGGAATGCCAATACGTGTAGCGCTTCGTACGGAGTACTCGGTTCTCATCGGGTAGCATGGTCCCAATCCGGTCCAAGGCGGTCCACGATGCATCGAGGACTAGAGGAAGGCAAATAACTTACACACACACACGTCTTCCCTACCTGATACTACATTGGCACGCAAACTGTCGCATTGCGCACGCTACTGCGGCCACTATGGCTTCTCTATGTCGATGATCCAATTGCCTCCCGCAATGGCCAGCCAAGTATTTTCCGCGAAATGCGCCCAGCGCGACGTCTCTTCAACAAGATAGACATTTGGGGGTCGCGTTCTGAATCCGGTATTAATCTTCATTCATCCCAACCTACGCTAAACACCAGGACCCATCACATTTTGTGGGACACCGCATCTCACCGCAAACACACCTGCCCTCCAACTAACAGTCCAATGCCGACCACCTACAATAAGCATCACGGAGCCACGATGACGTCGGGAGCCCACAGGAGCTATTGGGGCATAGATCGAGGGTCCGGCTGTTGGTTGACAACGGGGCGGCGATCCTCAGCCAAACTTCGCGATGGGCCAAAGTCCAGCATTGGTTTGTTGAAGTTGGATTGGGTTTGTGTGCGTGCGCAATGCTCTGTGCGCCGTTCTTTAGGACTGGACCCTGAAACAGGGATCACAACAGCTGTGCGCCCAGTCACCGGAGGCTGTCTTGTCCTTGCAGACAGGCCTGCCGCTTGCTTGCAGTTGCAACGGGCCAGACGAAGCGACGCAACGCAACGCAAGGTAAAGATGAGACTGCTCACTCCTGGCGCCGGCATGGCATGATGTTGGCACAACCTCTGGCGACTTTTTGTCCGACAGACCGAGCTTGTTCAACAGGAGCCGCCGCACTAGTCTCGTCGGTGGGGCAAAAGGCCGATGCTGTGCTCGTCCATGTCAAGGATAGCCTCGCCTGCGATGATCCGTGAGTGAGGCTGCCTGACCGCCATGGAGAGACTGGATCTTGACAACCTTGGTTTGGAGGGGTAACCAACTTATCTGGTGCAGCACTCGTGGCAACACGGCTCTTCGTGCGGTAGAATTTTCTTCCCCGCCCTTCGGGATCTGTTTCGCGATGCCGTTGGTCTCTGCGCCTGCGCCTACGTCTGCCTCTGCGTCTACAACTACGTACATAGCCTACCTACGTCGATGCCATCGGGGCTTGGACTTGCAACTTGCTAGTGAATGCGAGAGTTTTTAGGCTCCACCCATTGGCCGTCCATGCGAGAGAACCGGGGAATGGACAAATGCGACCGATCTCTTCCAATGAAGCTGCTTGCTGTTCAGCACGACACAGCGCCCACGCATGTACGATCCCATCCGGCATACATGGAGCAGATTCGGGCCAGCCACTGGCGCGAGAGGCGTTTCGGCTCGAATGTTCACTACCGGCACCATCTCGACTGGTTCTACGGCATCTGGCCACTGCCGGCGTGGGCTGATAATGGGTGAGCAGAAAGCCATGTAAGTCAACAGGCCGGTTTTCATGCGGCTCTATGAGATCACAAGACATCTCTGAACAGAACAAGTCCCCGCAACGAGATGCAACCCGCCCGTTGCGTCCTGGGGGAGCAGGTATCGTGTACGGGCACCTTCGTACTTGTGGTCCCTTTCTAGAAGGGAACTATTTCGAAGCGCTGTGCTTGGTGGAGATAAAGATGACGATCGTACGTGGCCCGCGTCCTGCCGATTTCTTGCTGAGAGTTCGCCATAAGCTGAGCGGTGTGCCTTGAGTGATTTGCTGTACGCTGCTTCGGATTGGGCCATATCCGATCCGAATTGCCATGTTCGCAATGCCAATGTCGATGTAACTAGCGTGCGGAGCGATCGAGCCATGGCGTCACGAGACAAAGAAAAGTTCTTACCGAGCTGATTATACTGACAGAAATCAGCTGGATCTACTTCCAGCGGGGTCGACGTTGGCACGTCTCGAGGCTAGAAGAAAGACGTCTATTTTTGTACAGTTCTTTTTACAGGCTTTATCAAGTACAGGGTAGCAAAACTACCAACCACCACTGACTGCATCATTTTCTCATAATCGGGATCCATTGCTTTCCTCAAGCATGGAAATCAGATCCAAACCTTGCTCTCTTCGAGGCATTCATTTCCCATCTCATAGCGCCATGCGTTTCATTCTAGGGATGAATATCCACCAGCTTCTCCAGAGTGCGGAACCCATCATGCGCAAACCCTTTGGTTACGTCAACCTTGTAGTGTTTGCCGTCAACTTTCATGACTCCGTAGCCCATGTCCGTCCACGCCGACTTGATACCGTTGAACATGCCCTTGAATCCACGGCCCACTTGGCGAAATGGCATCGTGAAGAGGTGCTCCATGTCGAACTTGCGTAGCGCCTTGCGTCTGGTCTCCTCAGCACGCTGTGCTTCCAGGCGCTTCAGCTCTGGAACGTACTGCTCCGGTAGCGAGAAGCGTGAGGCGAGCGTCACTTTGTCGAGCGTCGTAGTGATCACCTTGGGCTCTAGTAGAGGCACCATGCGCTTCACCGTGATTTCCATTTGCAGTGGCGAAGCGCCCGCCAGCCTTGAACCATGCACGGGGAGCACGCGGATTCCGCCGACGATGTTGGGCGTCTTCGTGATGAGGTACAGGCCCATGGAGCCGAGGAGGAGGTAGGATGCGCCGAAGACGTAGCCCACCCATTGGGGCACGCCTTCGGGCTGGGTCATGGCGGTCGGCGCAGTGAGGGCCGTCCAGCCGAGGATGGAGATGCCGCTGGACCAGCAGCCGAAATAGAACCAGAAATGTGAAGGGCCTTCGTACAGGATTGTCGGAGTGGGCTTGGTCGCGAGGTTCTTTATGAAGGCATATCGGCTCGGGGTAACGGAGGAGGCGACGGTGGTGGCATTGGGGATGTGCCTTGACGGGGCCGCGGCCGGCGCCCGGGTCGCCTTGATAGCGGGTTGTGCAGCCCGGAAGCGGAGAGAGGTAGTGAAGAAGCGGGAGCGGACGGCGGCGAACTCGGCGTGGGGAGCGAGGGGCCGGAGGCCAGGGAGGCGGAGGCCCCGAGCGATGCTAGCCATAGCGTAGCGGGAGAAGGATATGGGAGGCTCTTGAAGAAAGTCAGGTCACAAGAGAACCGCAAGGCGATGCTATCGTAGCAGGGGCGCACTCAATTGGGTGCGGGGCGTCATGAGGATGCGACCGTTCGAAGGTTGATGTCGTGATGGTGGCCTGTGGTGTTTTGCGATTTTGGAGCCATCCAAAAATTCCAATAAGCCAAGGGTCCCAGCGTTTCGGCGTGCACGGACCGGTGCAGGGAGCGCGCGATGCCGGGGCGGGTGCGTGGGTTGGTTTTGGCGTTGGTCGGGTTCCGGCGAAATGTCGTCCGAGAGAGGCCGACGACAAAATGGAGTGGGACAGTTGCGATATTAATGGCGATGGGAGATGGGGAGAACGTCGCAGAGGCGATGTTGTATTGGTTTTCAGCGAATTCATACGATTATTTTTTTACTGATAGGAACAATAAAACTCATGAGCATCTTGCAATTAAATTATTACCACCTCCTGCAGCTGTAGCTGAGCTACAGAGCATTCAGTCCCGTATTCTGTCCGCCACACATTGGCCGTCCCGCCAAAAAAAACCTCCTGGCCCGTGCGCGCCCACCCAGCTTCAGCCATCCCAACAGCTTCAGCGAAAGCAACTCAATAAATCCCATCTTTCGACAATCCCTCACCGCGGCCGTCGCCTCCCCTTGTCCATCCCACCCTCGAACCCTAACTCTCGGCCCGCCCTCCGCTCGTAATTGACCTTTCTAATGGCGTCCTTTGCGGCAGCATGTCGAGCGTCTGCCCGCTTTGCCAGTACTCGGGTTGTCGCTCGCAGTACGTCCTCCTGCCACCTTTCCCCGTCTCTCCCCAATAAGCCCGCTCGCGGAGGGGGAAGCAAGCTCGTTTGTCGACTAACACCGCGCTCCCACTGAGTGTAGACTTCACCACCTCGTCGCGATGCTTCGCGGCTCAGAACTTCACGATGCCGGCCCTCTCGCCGACCATGACCGAGGGGAATATCGCCAGCTGGAAGGTTAAGGACGGGGAGACTTTCAGCGCCGGCGACGTGCTACTGGAGATCGAGACCGACAAGGCCACCATGGATGTCGAGGCCCAGGACGACGGCGTCATGGTCAAGATCATGACCCAGGACGGCAGCAAGGCCGTGCAGGTCGGCTCCCGCATCGCCGTCATCGCCGAAGCCGGCGACGATGTGAACGCCGTCGAGATCCCCGCCGAGCCAATCAAGGAGGCTCCCAAGGAGGCCGCCGCCGCCGCACCCGAGACCAGCACCAGCGAGTCCAAGTCCACCGAGAACAAGGCCGCACCCAGGCCCACGGGCAACGGCACCTACGAGCACAACTACCCTCTCCTCCCCTCGGTCGGACATCTCATTAAGGAGAAGGGCCTCAGCAAGGAAGACGTCAGCAAGATAAAGGGCACTGGTCCCAGCGGCCGTCTGCTCAAGGGCGATGTCCTCGCTTCCTTGGGGTTTATCAACGCCAAGACTCCTGCTGCGATCGAGGCCCGATTCAATACGCTCTCCCACCTTGATCTTAGCAACATCAAGGTCGCGGAGAAGAAGGCACCTGCCCCCAAGGAGACTCCCAAGGAGGCTGCCTCTGCCCCCAAGGCTCCAGTCATCGAGAGGCTCGAGGTGTCCATCCCCGTCTCGCTCGCAAAGGTCGTCGAGGTTCAGAACAAGATCCAGGAAACTCTCGGCGTCTTCCTGCCCATCTCCACCTTCGTCAGCCGCGCTGCTGAGGTTGCCAACGATGACCTTCCTCGGGCATCCCGCGCTCCGACGGCCAACGAGCTTTTCGACCAGGTCCTAGGCCTCGACAAGGTCAAGGCTGCCAAGGGCTCCCGCGGCGTCTACCTACCCCAGATCTCCGCCATTCCTCCCGCTTCCTTGTTTGCGGCCCAGTCTGCCGCCCCTAAGAAGACGGACATCATCGATATTCTTGCTGCCCCTAGCAAGAAGAAGTCCGCCTCGCAGCCTGCTGCCATCCGCACCGTCCCTGGCATGTCGAGCGGACCTAACGTGTTCTCTCTAGTGGTCCCCAAGGCGGAGGAGGAGCGCGCCCAGATCTTCCTAGAGCGCTGCAAGCTGATATTGGAGGAGGAGCCCGGACGACTGGTGCTGTGAGTTGGAGACTGCTCGATTCCTTGTAACTATATCATACGCCTATAGACATTGATGCGATAATTGGACGTTTCATTTCTATCATGGCTTTGTTTTACTGGATGTATTCATAAGTATGAGAGATGTTGACGATTTCATACCCGCACAGAAGATATAACAAAATTTGCAAACACCTTTGCTACGAGATTGTCTTTTAGTTCATGTCACACCTTCAATTGAATCACTACTCACAAGCCAATCCTTCTAGTCTATCACGAAAAACTGCAGTTAATGCCGGGGCTCCTTCATGTTTAGTACTCGATTGATCACCTTCGGCTGCCTTGTTATATGCCCAATTCGACATTTTGCTTTGTGACGATCTCAAGGCCTCGCGAGATCCTATGATACGTTCCTGGTGCTCTTTTTCTTCGCCTCACCATCTCGAGATCTTGACGTCGCCAATGTCGTTGCAATCCTGTAAAAGCCTCACTGGAATCAGTTTAATGGCTCCTGGTTTGGTGTCCCTGGTATCATGAGAGGATAACGGGTTTTCGCCGAGTAACATTAAACGCAAAGGGTGAGTTACCAGTCATAATTGGTACGTGGTTGTAGCGCGATGCAGAGGTCTTCTTTGCAACTAGTCGGCTGGGATCTAAACTCGATCGCACTGCCCAGCAACAAGTCCTTCACCTTTACCCCCGATGGCGAATTTAGTAACGTTAGGCCGATGTAATATCGTTGCTGTTATACAAACCTCGATCTGAGACCCTTTTGTCTGTGATGCAAGTTGAAGATGCGCTAGTTAAGCCTGCGTATGAACGGATAGTCACAATTTGGCTCCCGGATGACGGCAATGACTCTTACTTCATTGGATACGATAACGCTGATAGACTGGGTGCGTACAAGGGCATGAAACTCCTCCGCTGGAGCCAATGGAGGCACTGTAGATATCTTCCAAGATGCCGTAAGTAGCGTGGAGTATGGAGTGATGAAATTCACCAGACCAGGACGCCTCTTTCTTGATCAAGTATGTAACATGACGGCTTGCACGGGAGATATTACTTCATACTTTACGTGCTTCACAGACAATAATGATAATCAGAAGCAAGTGGCTTATCTACAGCAGGCTCCGGGCGCTTCTGCATGGGGCCCTCGTTGAGTGATGACGATGACATGCTGCTGCGTGACGAGGTGTCTACTGTGCTGTACGAAGCATAGTCGCCAACAACGGCGGCTAGTGTCAGTGTGTATCGATGATTGGTGAGCCGGGTTGGGCTCATATTGTAATCTGTGAGTAAACTATCTTATGTTAACAAAGCACTGACGCAAAAGGGCTCTTGCTTAATGCTCAAGCTGCTTAGTGGCGTTGGCCCTGAGTGAAGTTATTGGATTAACGTCAATGTGACCAGCGATTGTCTGCATGCGCTTGCAGCAACTCGCCAATCAACAGCTGGATGGGTGTCCACCTAGCTGCGAGGGCAAAAATGATGTGTCAAGTTGCGTCTTGAGTCGTCTCAGACTTCACCGGAAACCCGGCTGCTGAAGGTATTCTAAGCCAAGTTAGTTGGACAGCTTACGAGAACTGGTTGGCTGGGTTGCTTCCTCTTGCAGGTCCACCCGTCAGAACGCTCAACTAATTTAGTTGATAGAGGTCCCCAATCTCTGCCCATATTGGAATTAGTCACTGCTCCATGGTTGCCGGGTGTTGCGCAATGGACGTGACAATAAGAAGTTGGAAGGCTGGCGGTGAGACATCAGCCTCCCTGTAGGCCGGAAGCAACCAGAGGATAACGGAATTGAACATCTGATCTGGCCAATTGCGTGTACGAGACACTCACACCCCTTCCACCCTCCGAGAAAGTAATTAGACCCTTGGCATGAGGAAAGAAACCCCGATCCCAATGATCCAGGTATCGGGTATGGCAGATCCGTTTAGTGAATCATAGGGCGGGTAACGGCCGACCTACGTACGTAACTTAACGATCTTGGCTCTGACATCTCGCAACCAAACGTCTTATATGAGAGTTGCTAGTTGTTAGTTAGATACCCACATGTTCTTGGCCGAGCGGGAGAGCACAATGGAGGGCGCCCGGCCACTTGGCAGAGTCGTGTGCGAATACAGTATGGCAAAACTGTGCAAATTGTTGGTTGAATCGCGACACATAAGGGGTGTCTTAGCGTTACCTTTTCAAGCGGCTTGCATTAGTTAGTATTGTTAGACGACTGTTTACTTGCTTCTTCGGTGAGTCTGTGGCCTCTAAACGTCCACTCGGGGAGCCGGTCCAAGAGCCCGGTCATGGGAAGAAAGCGGACTAAGACAAAAAAGAAAGACGTGACCTAACTGTCTGAACTAGGGCAGATTAGGATGTGTCGCCGTGGTTTCTCAGATGGGATTAAAGTAACATTTACTTGTCTCACTCAGGGAACGCGGCCGTTCTCTGCCGTTTGCCGTACTGAATGCCGTCTGCCCGGACGGAACGGCGGTACGACCCCTGGGGGTCTGAGACCAGACTTGCGTAGCGGAGCTGGAGAAGTGTTCGTAGAAGCAATGGTTGGGCTTCTGGAATGCTCCTGCGCGCGAACTTTTCGGGCTATTCCCAGGGCCATGGGAGGTAGACTTGCCCAGCCTTGCGGATACCTTAGGCACGAATACCACTATCTGATTCCGCCCATGCTCATGTATATATTTTGTGACTGAGAAATATCTCGTATGGAGTCTTGAAACGGCCAAATCTCTACTTATCTAAGTCTGCCTAGTAGGTAGTATCTGACCGAGTCGTTGGCTCTCACCGTTTGGAGAAGATCAGACGGGACGGGCCTTGCTGTTTAGTACTCAGCACCTTCCCTCAAGGTTATGAGGTTATGACAGAAAGTACTAATGGAAGACACAGCACGAAGGATTGGGTCGCAGGTTGCTGCCTAAGGAATCAAGGGATACAAACTACCTTACCTAGGTGGGCAGGTAAGAAACAAGGCCCCCCCTTGTCGACTTACACCACGCAACTAACGCCGCCACCAACACAACCAATACAAACACCATAACCGCCACCAACACAACTCCAACGCAACAACTCCCCCCCCCAAAGGCTTCATCTCCGACTGGAGAGCTCGACCTGATGCTTTGGAGTGTGCTCTTCCGAAACCTGAGTCTCTCCGGAAGACGACAAGGGTTCCACCCATTCCAGGAGATCGCTCTTCGTCCATGGAATATGTTGGCCTGCCGCATACATCCCCACGATGATACACAATAGCTGCACGCCCTCAATAAAAAGACCATTACACACTGGAAAATGAGCACTACCAGGCGCAAGGGATGTCCAGCAGAATCCGCTTGGGACCTCCGAGGGCACCGTCTCAGCGGCCGACGGCTCACTTACCGCTATGTCAGGATACTCAAGCCAGAGCCGCCACGGGTATTCAGACGGACCATTCTGAGGGCTGCATCCATTGCGTCGCATTTCACCAAGACACATCTCCCGGTGGTTTGGTACGGCCTGTCATTGGTCGGCGACCAGTCTGTTTGTTGGTCTAACCACTAAGCACTCTGTTTGAAGGGAAACATGTTACTCACTTTCCTCGCCCTCCCCCTTCTGCTTGTCCAGCCTGGTCTCTGTTTATCATGTCCTGAATAGACTCACACCCAAGGCCTATGTCATCACCACTCATCTTATACCCCTGTCTTTCAAATCTGGGGCCGATAAATTATTCCTTGCTTTACCACAAGTCGACTATCCAATCCCTTATCACACACGAAAGCTTCAATACCCCCACCATGGTACATCTTGGTCGCATAAGAAGGCTATCACGCTGCTTTTGAAACGCTGCTCTCTCCTCTAAGCCACCCCATGTCTTTTAGAGGCCACATTAATCCGGAATCTCTCGACTCCCCTTCCCAACCTGTATGCCGGGCTCATGACGCAGCAGATCTTACAGTCGCCTCCGACATTTGCCCACATATCCCGTGCCACTTTGCTTACATTGTTCTCTTCTACTCTCTCTTTCTACTGTTACCTTTTTCTGTTCTCTACTCCTCTCTCCTGACCCACCTAACATACATGATTTGGAAAGCAGACGTTGTAGACCAGATTACCCACCATGAGTCGTCGCCCCGGGCACACTGAGGATACACGACAAAGGACAGCTCAAGCTTGTGAGCCCTGTAAGAAACGCAAACAAAAGGTAAGAAACAACGTTCTGCCCCTTTCGCCACCATGTCATGCCCAGACAGTCAATACTATGTATTCTATTGCTTCGACTTGGCTTGAGAACTCGGGCAACTGGCAATCCAATAAGTCGACCAGGGTGTTCGTTACTGACCGGTTGGTTCACAGTGTACGGGAGCGAAACCATGCGAAACATGCGTCAAACGACACACGACTTGCACGTACAGACCAAAAGAACCATTAGAAACCGACGACTCAAGTCCCCCCCGACCTCCACCTCAACGTCGACGTACTAAGCAAGCTACTACTCTCTACCATCACCATGGTTTGCCCACCAACCCGGCAAACGGTAGCCAGGAGGACCACCTTACAAATGAGCTTGGGCTAAGCGTCCCCATCACGTTCCCGGGGGGAGACAAAGAGGCAGAAGCCTATGACCAGAGCAGGATGCTTGAAGACCATAATGGAAGGCCTTGTGAGTGTTGCACTCCCGATATATTCAGGGCCACGCATTAACTTGTCCCATAGCATACCTCGGTGATTCTGCGACCATGTCGTGTCTTCAACTGATTCGCATAGTTGTTGAACGGGCGACCGGCCCATGTCTGTTCACATATGATCCCAACCGACAGAAGATCGCGGAAGCGGATTTGACGATACCAGAGACAGTTCGAACAGCACTAACTCTGCCGGACAAGAAGGCCGCCGAGGCGCTCATGGAATCATTTTTCATCAATGTATGTGAATGCCTCGACCTCCAAAGTTGACTAACGTTCTGATTTCCTGGAGACCCACGGCCTCATTGACATCTTTGATCGGCGGTCATTTCTGCAGAAACTGGGCGCGTGGTACTCAAGTCCGCTTTCTGTACGATCCTCGGATCTTTGTCTGATCTACCTCGTCTTGTCAATTGGGCTTGTTATGGCCACACCAGCTGAGAGCAGCCCCGAACACCACATTGTCACCCAGCTTCGGTCCCAGGAAGTGGATCATGCAGAGGTCTTCTTCAGGAGCGCCAAGGCTTTGGGTGACTCCGTGTGCAGATTCGAGGACGGAGAATTTTGGACTGTCCAAGCCTTATGCCTCATGTCTGTGTACACGCTGGCCGTGTCCAAGCAAAATGCTGCATATGTGCACCTTGGTTAGCATTTAGCCTCAAACTTGGTTTTCGATATGAGCTTACCTTCAAACAGGCCAGGCTGTTCGCTCTGCTTATGCATTGGGTCTTCACAAAGTTAGAGAGACAGCTTTGATCTTCAAGAACGAGCATTTGCAACAGAGGCGAAACCTATGGAGAAGCCTTTATGTGCTCGATCGGTTTCTGGCCATGTCTCTGGGGCGGCCGACTGCGATTTCCGAAGACGATTGCCCAGACGACTCCCTGGAAGCGCCCACAAGACCATCGGGCAAGACAAAAACGCGGCGAGACCAAATCATCGGTTCCAATGGGCTCAACGCTAACGTTCAAGCAAGCCGAATTATTAGCGAAATCCTTAAAAAGGTCTACTTGAAGCCTAAAATCTCAACAGAACTCGCTCAAGACATTGCCGATGACTATAAGCGCTGGTCCAGCGACCTCCACCACGCCTTTCACTCGAACAATCTCTTTAAGAGTGATATCGCACCAGCTCAGGCCATGGCTGTTCTTCATACCCAGCTTCTTGGCTGTCACTCTATCATTCTTCTCACAAGGCCCATTTTCATGTATCTTCTTGTCAGGGCGCAGAAGAGCCGACTAGAGAACCAAGCCCCAGTCCTGGACCCGACCTCGCGAATGGAGATGTTTTCGGAAACCTGTATTATCGCATCCACTAAGACGATTAGATTGGCCCAGGCAGTTTTTGATTCGAAGAGACTTCCCCGAAGCAACCCGTTTATTCTGTAAGTTGATGTTTCTACTGGAGTGAGCAGCACTTCTCACAGGGATTTAGGTACTTTGTCTTCACGGCGGCGCTCCTCATCATGGCCAACGAGTTTGGATGTCTGCATGACAACCCATGCTACCAGGAGTCAATAACCTATGCTTTGAACATCGTGTCTTATTGTTCTGCCACGGACGTTGAGGCTGGTCGTTTCATCTTCATCCTCACGGCATTTAAAGATGTTCTTCAGGGGCAGGCAGCATTGGGAGGCCCGGCCCAGCACTCGCACCGAGTGTATCCCGCACGGAGCTCACCGGGTTCATCAAAAGACCCAATTGAGATCTTGCCCTGCCGTGACAAAATTCCGAAGAGAGAAGAAAGTGCATCGAGATCCCCGCGTCCAGCACCACGCGAGTCCGAAGCCGATATATCTCACGTCTCGCAAGCCCCCATGAATCCCCAAGGGAGACGCCGGCCAAAAATGTCTTCAACAGGTGCTGCTGAGAGCACATTCTCGCCTGTCAACAGCCTCCCTCTGTTACCCCAAGCATGCAGAACGTCAGAGCGAGAAGAGAGCAACCCAGGAGGTTCGGGAAGCCTTCACAGTGAACCTGGATTCCACTTTGATGGCTTCTGGGAGGAGTCAGTTTCCCATGTCCACACACCCGGAACGGGACCAGGGCCGATGGCTCAGATACACGCAACCGAGACAGGGGATGCTATGGAGTACATCCCCTACGCGACTTCGGGGGTTTCGTCTACGCCACAGAACCAGTCTACCGGTACTGTTAGAGACCCCACAGGAGTCACATATCCACCGGATGACCACACCAAATATGAGAGATGAGGGGGACTGCAGGGATGAGTTGACAAGGATATAGGCGTCTATCTCTCATCATCTACTTAGTACGTACAGATACATATACATTCTTACTTTTTTCAACTGGAGACATGTGGCAAAACTACGACACAAGTGCATGGCATGCAATTCCGAACATCAGCAATTAACTACTTGTAAAGCGGAGACGTCCCAGTTTCTCGGAATATTCGACAACATAACTTACGTCCTTGAATAGGCAAGCGCCCTTGCTGGATGCCCGATAGAAACCACCTTTACAGAGTCTGACAGCTACTGTAATAGCAGGTGCATCATGCAATGCATCTTGACCGCTAATTCAGTAAAGCCACATTTCTTTTGGAGCTGGCACTGTTTTCGCAGAGCCAAGCCATGTTTCACTGTCGTCATGATCAGTGGGTTGCGTGGTCAATGCAAGGTCATGGTGGTGACGGGATGTCATTGTATTATTCGTACTGTAGCCAAAATTGGGTTGAGCATCTGGATCGTCCCTTGGGTGGCTGAAACTCATCGGCCAACTGATTAATCTTCGCTGGGAGCATAGCCTTGTTTCCTCGGCTACCTCTTCCCTAGTTGTTCAGATGACGTGCATGTGCTCACGGCGATAGGGGAGCCGGTCGAGTTCTCCGATGAAGTTTACCAGCTGGCCGGTCGTAATTTACAAGGATGGCGCGGGCAACTTGGGCGGAGGGAAGAGAGATCGCCTAAGCCTGCCTCAGGATATGTACACTACGGCACAATGACTCTGTTCCTCGTTGAATGATCGACCAACATGTCTGACCTCAACATTCCAAGTCTACGGGCGATTCGGTATCCATACTACTGGGTGGTTACGGTAGAATGTTCGTCTCTACGATCCAAACTCCCCAAATGGGAGGCTGGAGCTATGCGAGGAAGAAGCAATATATCGGCCCAATAACAAGAACTTCACGTGCTCCTCTGTGGCTTGTAAGGGCAAGTGGGCAATGTGAAATGTCTCGGTGAGGCCGAAGAAGCGGGGACATGATCCTCCCCTGACAGTTGGTCGTAGGCGGGTCATCCATGACAAGTAGTTGCAGAAGCACGTATCTCCTCAGCCTATGGTGAACTGCAAGTCCTTTAGAGTTCGAAACACTTAACGATTCCCCAGGCACCGTGTGTCCACCCAAATCC
>JAZAVK010000278.1:0-15110 GCA_037954305.1 Neonectria magnoliae
CCCCCCCCCTGCTCGCTCGCGTGCATTGGCCTCCTTTCCACACAATATTCTTCTAGCAACGCCTTGGCTGCGAAATCGCGGGGGGAACCTATCACGGGAGCATGCAACTTGCTTGTATGCATTCTTAGTCAAAGAAATGGCAGCTCCGGGCGTAGCAAGTTCCATTATTTTGCTTTTCCCACCTCCCCTGCGTCTGGCTGGTGGTGAGAGGGGGCGACGGCGTCGAATAAGCGGCCACCTATTTCTGAAGGACTGGAAACTCGTTGGCAACTTGACGAGCGGACGGGTGGATGGGTGGGTTCTGGGAACTTGGGGGCGGGTCACCGAACGGTTTGTTGTTGATCCCTGGTTCAAGCTAAAATGGATTCTTAGCCTCAATGGCAATGCGAAGAGTATCCATTGTCGAGGGTTGGGTATCACTATCGATGGACATATCCTTCGTGTAATCTCTCAACGTGGGGTTTCGACAACCAACAACCTCCAGACTCCTACTACAACCTCCCTACGAAGACGCTGCTCCATCCGTTCAAGGTCCGGTCATCTGGGTCTCGTCCTCCACGAGCAAGATCAGCAACAAACAAGGTCAGCGCGGCATGGGGCCCTGCTCCCTCTCATCGAATATCCGACGCCTCGTTCCCCTTAGATCCAGCTCGTCCGGTCCAATTGGGTACGCCGAACAGGTCGTACTGGGCAGTGATGCACAACCTGCCACACTCCCTTCTCGAGGCCCAGGTCAACTGACTGACGGAGTTCCTCCGTTGGGTGCGCCCGGCACAGGAGACTCCGAACACTGGTAGTAGCCGGGTGTTGCTGATTGTGGAGGCGGACGTGCAACGCCGAGCGAGGTCAGCAAGGGTGTCAATATGTCATCCACACGTCGAGACTCTTTGTCCAACGTCAAGATTTTGGCTTCGATTATATTCTTCAACGACCCCAATGCCTTTTGGCGCCAATTACATCACTAAACTCTTACAGGTGTTCCTCGCTGGCAAAACCGCCAACCACCTCATCCCAAATCCCTCACCCCGGCTGCTCAAATCCCGGAGCGCAAGACAATCAGAAGCCACACTGTCTCCCCCAACACGGCCACATGCAGCCTTAGGAGGGGCAAATCCAGCCCGCTGCAAAAGGACATCCCACTCCCCTCACCTCGGTCCTCATGTAACCATGTACGAAAGAGACATAATCGAACCAGGGGCGCTCTTCCGTTTTTAGTACTCTGACTTGTTGCTTCCGAGAAAATCACACCGACCGACACACCGAGACAAGATCAAGATACATGCCACACATTTCGCATGCAGTCATCCACCCGAATATCGGCCTTGGCCTTGTCATCGTCTAGCATCGGGCTTCCTGGATGCAACCACCCCACTCTGTCCGTCCACGTGCCTATGTGAGGTAGCATGCAACCTCGAGCTTGGTCAGAAACTCATCCTGGGCGTTGCTTGACGCGCAACATAAGTTACTAGGTAAGTAGAAATCCAGGTCAAACGCCTCGGGCAGAGCCGTGCACAGTTGTAACCTCTGCTCCCTGGACCAAAATGCAGACCTCAGGAACCACCGCATCCAGCACCAATGCCAACATCACGGGCTTCACTTCCGCATGTCCACACCAAACTGTCTTTTTCAACCGACCCGACCTTCCCAAACAGATGCCGTCCACACCTCATCCCTCTCGTCGCCAGTTCTCTTCGTCGCATTACAAATCTAGTTGAGACCTAACCCCCACGAAACCTCAACCGACCAACTCCACTCCCACTGCAAGCGATTCCTAATTTATGAAGTCGTGGATCCATCATTCGACTTCTCCCCACGGTCCATATCCGCTTGCGCCTGTCCCTTTGGTTTCGGTGCTGCCATGTTTCCTATCTTAACAGTACTGCTATCCTCCATGTCAAATGACGCAATCTTTTCGGCGGCTCCAGCGGGATGCATCTTCCAGCGAGACTCTTAGCATTTAAGAGCTTCGTCAAGACTACCTAGCATTGCGGCTGATCTAGCATAACTGTGCTTTCATTATCGTCATCAATACAGACATATCACTACAGAATGTGAGAGATCGGGTAACTCGGAATAGACTGTTTGTGCTTGGCTCAAATTCATCCTTTATCGTTAGCCGAATGGGCTGGCTATCTCCAGGGCAGTTAGGCCCTTAAAAGCAAACGTCAAATCCGAGACTCCTGTCCACATGCCATTTTCCATTTCTGCCGTATTTAGTGAGCAAGAGCACGGCGGCGGTCACGCTCCTCGGCAATAGTGAGCTTGACACCCTTGCCCTTGGGCAGGGAAACCCAGGGCTTGTCCTGGCCAATGACGAAAACGTTGCTCTCACGGGTAGCGAAGCTGTTGTCAATGGCATCCTTGATGTGGACAATGTTGAAGCCACCATCGTGACGCTCACGGTGAGTGATGACACCAACACGACCCATGTTGCGACCACCAGTGACCATGGCGACGGCGCCAGTGTCGAACTTGATGAAGTCGGTGATCTTGCCAGTGGCAAGGTCAATCTTGACAGTGTCGTTGACCTTGATCAAAGGGTCAGGGTAACGGATGCTGTGAAAAATATTTCGTCAGCATGCGATAGGGAAAGAGGAACATACAACCGTCAAATAAAGCCATAGTTTCGTCCGGTGTGAATCGAATCGACCAAAGCTTGATCCAACGGCTGAATGATGTCTAACGGAACTTACGTTCGAGCATCGTGCGTGACCAAGAATGGGATTCCACCACGACCAAGCTGAACGCGCTTGACCTTGCCCAGCTTGTATTCGGCCTCCTCGGCCTGGATGCGGTGGACGGTGAAGCGGCCCTTGGTGTCGTAGACGAGGCGGAAGCTCTCGCCGGTCTTCTCGATGGTAATGACGTCCATGAAGCCGGTGGGGTAGGTCTGGTCGGTGCGGACCTTGCCGTCGACCTTGATCAGGCGCTGCATGAGGATGGCCCGGGTCTCACGGTAGTTGAGAGCATACTTGAGGCGGTTTCGGAGGAAGACGACAAGGGGCATGCAGTCGCGGAGCTTGTGAGGACCAGCAGAGGGCTTGGGAGCGTAGGTGCCGGACAATTTGTCGAGCAGCCAGTGCGAGGGCGCGCTGAGGCGCTTCTGGTGCTTCTTGCTATGAGACTGTCAGACCTGCATTTCTGTTTCGCTTCGACGCCGGGGACGATGGGAGGACGAAATCAAGACCATTGCGGCATTCCGCGAATGGGTTTGCGCAATGACTGCAGTCTCGTATGATGCGGTGCTACTCACATTCCGCGGGCCATGGTGTCGGATGGCTGGTTTGTCGACGAAGTTGAGGAGGATGGACAGACGATGGGTCTGCTAAACGAGAAACGAAGTGTGAAATGCGAGACCACACTTTTTTTTTTCGTGAGCGCTAGCGAGCGGGCGGGCTTCATGCCCTACACGTGGCGCAGATGTGTCGCAGGTCACGTGCGCTGTCACCTGACAGCGTGCCGGGCCGAAAGTGGTCGCGGTACTATGGTATCAGGCATAAGTAGGGGCACATACCACACCCTACGAGAAACCCACTTTTAGGTCAACTTACTGCGCTAATCGCCTCCAATAGGGGCCATTAAAAGTAGCTTACAAGGGCCTAGATCTTACTTATGCAAAAAGATATATAAATAGATATATAAAGACTTAGGATTAGCTATAAATTAATAGAGAATAAAGGTCTTTTATATTTATATTTTGTTTATTACACTATTATGAATTTAATGCTTTATGAAAGGCATACTGTGCTAATAGCTGGGGTAATTAGCACTGTAAATTGACATCTAAGCGGGGACCTCATAGGGTATGTGCCCCTACTTATGCCTGATACCATAGTAGCTCGCTTTGACGGACGGACGGCTGGTTGTATTGAGAGCAAGTACTCAGGGACAAAGTGCTCATACTTCATCCTTGGGTCTTTGACTACGCAGTGGCCGTTAATCGCGATTGATTCAAGGCCATCAGCATCCGATATTTTAGGGTGGTGTTCAAGTAACTGCGGGATTCTGTTGTACTCTCCAGTCTTCACCAAACACCAAATCGCCTTTCGCCCGTCATCCCATCCCCTCTCGTCCGCCTCATTGACGCTCTTGAATGTCTACCTACCGAGCCCAAGTCCGAATTTTTTTTTTTTGCCAGCGAGGCATCCGTATTCCCTTTCCAGTGACTTGCGCCTAGATACATAATCCCAAAACCTGAGTTTGAACGACCGTCAATCAGCGTGTGCTGTCCTGCTGTGATGTCCCCAATCTACATTTGTACGCCCAAACGGTTTCCTTGTACAAGTCGAATTTCCCAACTCCTGTTCCTGGTCCGAAGTGGAACGCTCATAATCCACGCTGCAATCGAAACCCGTATTCGTAAAGTGGCAGTGGGCAGCCGCCTATTTTGCGGCGTGCTGCGCCCTCTCTGTCGTTTTTTCGAGACCTCCCCGGCGAGACTCTGGGGTGACCGTGAAGGAAGAAGAGCAGCCAATCATAGAGTCGACGCCCATCCGCGAAACTCCTTGTGCAAGCTGGGCGTCATCAAGCAGCAGTCTCGATATGTCCATCTCGCCTCCCATAAACTGAGGCGTCACCGACTCCCCAAACTCAAACCCTTGGTTGGAATGCAAGCTTTCGAGTGTGTCCACCCTTTGAAGGGGCCATCGAGGCAAATCCTCGCGTGGAGCTACGCCGCCCATCTGCGGCTCAAGAGGGGCGTTCGACGTCTGAAACGAGTTGTTGATCGACATGTTGATCGACGGCTCCATAATGTCGCTGCCGCGTCCAGCGTCATTTACCTGAAAAGTGCCCTTTTCTATGCGGTGGTAGATGTTGGGGTACTTGTTGCGCACGCGATCTCTCAGATCCGTTGGTTGTCTACTGGCGAGGTGGAAGCGCGGGTCGCGCTGGATCTTGGTCCATGCAGGGCCATGTTGGTTGAGTCCCTCGAGGATCTCCGTATCGTCCTGTTCTGTAAAGGGGCGCCTTTCTCGGCGGTGGGATTTTTTGAACGGCCCATGTATGCCGAGTTCAACAAGATCCTCCATCTTTTTGCGATGCGCCCGGCTCTTCTTCTGTTTCGGGTTTGTGTCGGCATCGTTTCCGGCGGGTGGCTCTGTTATCGATGAGACCTCGCGATCAATCAGAATCTTGTTAAGATGAGTGTCGCCCTTGAACTTTTGTTTCGGTTCTGGCGGCGTGTCCGATGGAGACCCAAGCGCGCCCTTCTTTGATCTGCGAAGCTCATCGGGGCAGCACGTCCTGAACCGGTCTTTTAAATCCCCGGCAGTGCGGTCGTTGAATTTGAAATCGGAGTCCTCCAAGATGCTGGTCCACTTTCCAACGCCGTGTCGATTGACGCCCAGCAAGAGATGGTTTGTCTCCTCCTCAGACCACTTCCTCCTTGGTTTTGTGGCCCGCTTCCTGGCCTTGTTGTAGTTTTTGTCGGTTTCCGGGGACGTCTGGTTGAGTTCGTGCAATAGCTTCATCTGAGTGCCATCCTTGCCGTCGGAGGATATAGGCGGAAACAGGGCGGCGTGTGGCGGGGGTTCGTGAAGACCATTAATGATGGGTGGCATGACCGGGGCTGTTTGCGCGGCCTTTTGCTTCTTGAGGGGCTGTGGGAGCTGGACAAAATCATCTTTCGCATGGAGTCCGCGATGGCGTTTCTTGTTGGAGGCATCGTCGAGGGCGTCCGCGCCGTCGTCGAGAATCTTGTTTAGCGAGTGGGATGATTCGACGGCTTCGGTGTCTCCCAGCAGCAGGCGCAGCGGAAAGGCCGCCGACGAGCCCGCATGCTTCCCGTCTACGCGTGCCACGGCGGCGACGTTCCGGTAATCCAGAGAGGTGTCGTCGGCGGCGAGATAGAGAGGGTCGGCCGGGTTGGAGAGAGTTTGGACATCTGTGCTGGCCCTGTCGCCGCGGTGGCTCGCGTCGTGCTCGAGCGGGGGCAAGGGCCGCTCCGAGGACTTGGGGAGTGGCAACGAATGCAGCGGAGGGAGATCGGAGTGCGGAAGTTGGGGCGTCGTCGACTCGTTGAGCAGGTGAATCAAGCGCGGCTCGATCGTGGCCATCGTGGGCTCCCGGGATTGGGGTGGCGCATTGGGTATAAGTGGTAGGCCCAGGCGCGGCGAGGAGAGAACTTAGACGAGAAGACGAGACGGAGTCGAGGCGGAAGGAAGGGGAGAAGGGGAGGGGAGAGGGGAGAAAGCGACGCAGAACGAAGCAGTTGACGAGAGACGGAAGATCAAAGAGTCATCTCGGGTCCTGGCCATCTATTAACAAAAGGGTTGGGGGTGGTCAAAGGCCCGGTGGTCTCACCTGTTCGTGTCTGTTTGACAGCACGTGAAATCGCCACATGGTGGGTGAAGCTTGCATCCGACCCGATGCCCCCCCAGCGCAGCGTGGCAGCGCCCCTAACTACAGGCTACTTTACCTACCCGTGGACCGCCTACGCCCTTACCCACGCCGCCCGTCCGCTTTCCGCTGATGGCCCGTAGGTAGTGGTCGGCGCTAACGGCCAGATGCGGCCGAGGTGCCTTGTGTCTTGACTTGTGAAGTTGTGCCAGACATGTGCCATCAATCAGTCAGTTTGTTAGTCACCTCGATCAATCAATCAATCAATCAATCATCCATGAGGTGAGGTGGCTTGGGGCATTGCTTTGGCCACTGCCGGCACTTCCCGGTCCCACCGCGCCGAGCTTCCACTGCGCTGCACTGCACCGCATCGCATTGTGGACTTATTATTACAGTACTACCGTATCTGCGGAAGAGTCAGCTATGTTACTACGTAGACTGCTACGCTCAACGTATTCGTACCGCAATTGTTCGTACACCGTACATCCGCTCATCCATTCATCACCAAACAGGTACGGATTGCGGCTGGTGGAATTATACCGACAACTCCACACTGTTCGGCCATGTTTCCGCTCAGTCGGATCTTCGGGTGATCCACCACCGGACGGACATCCGCAATCGAATTTCGTCTCGGGCGGTTCTGAGGTCATTCCAGTGTCCTAATTGGTTTCGTTCTACTTTCCCTTCACCTTCACCTTCACCTTCGCCTTCGCCCGCTCTCCGTTGCCTCGCCTCAACCATGGCGTCCTCGCTCCCAGCCATCCCGCGTATTGTCTTTACCATCATCGAGCCAATCTCCCTGTAAGTTACCCCCCGCAACCTGGCCCTTACCACCTGTCCCAGTCGAGCAGCCACTCACTCGAGCCGTTTCAGAGTTGCTGGCTTCCTCGGTGCCATCCTGGATCCCGCCTGGTTTGCTGCGGAGCAAATCCCCCAGACGAAGCCCACCGTCATCAACGACAATGGCGTGGTTCTGGCCCTGGAGCTAGGAAACCTTTATCTCTTGTTGGCCTTCATCGGCCTCGCGGTGCTAAACACCACGTCCGAGATCAAAGTCGTTCGGAGCTACCTCGTTGCTCTCTGGCTTGGAGATGTCGGCCACATCCTATTCAGCGGCTATGGGCTCGGCAAGGACATCCTATTGAGCCCTGCAGACTGGAATGCCATGGCCTGGGGGAACGTCGCTATGACGGTAAGTACAACGGACTGCTTCTGAGCTTCAGACTAGATTTGCCAACGTGTGCACGCAACAGGTCTTTTTGTTGTTGACGCGATCGGCATACTTCTTGGGGCTCTTTGGGTCCGACAGGGTACCTGCAGCATCCGCGGCAAAGAAGGCGGCATGAAGGAGCTAGAGCAGACAACTGCCGAGGATTATTTTGATATAATCATGCATGCATGCGCCAGCAAGTAGCGTACCTGAAAACGAATCCTTCAGATACAAATTGACAGCAGAACTGAGAGAATGGCCCCCATTTCTGATTCCCCGCGCTTTCCGCTCCCACCCAGGGAAGGTAATCAACGAACCAGAGGCAGTCAACATCCTGCTGAGTAAGGATGACCCGTGCGTATATCCCTGCTCAGCGCCGCCTCGGCCGGGTTGCCGGGCAGGCAACAACAGGCCACTAGTGCCTCCTGACTACTAAGGTACTGTAGTAAGGTATAATAGCGCACAGGCCACTATCGTAGGGTTAGGGTTAGGGTTGGATTTGGTTGGCTGTTGCAAGATGGACGTGAGTATCTGGGCGCGACGGACCAAAACAAACCTTTACATCAACACCATCCGCCTTGCTATCCTCCCACAGCACCTCGCATAGCTAACATCCGCCGGGTGTCTCTATTTCTGTCACCATGGAACCGAGGAGGCTTAGGAGCCGTCCTCTTCCTGCCACAGCTCCAGTCCCAGCCCAAGTGCCGAGGGCGACTCGCAGCACGCGCCGGACAGCAACTCCAAGCGTGGCGGCCTCGGAGCCAAAGCCGGCCAATACCGCACCAGCTCAGGCGTCTCAGTCGGCTGAAGCTGCCAGACCGAACCTAATCGCCCGGCGCGGCGCTCGTATTCCTGCACCTGATCGTGCTGCCAGCATCATTAGCATCACCACCGTTCCGCCCTTGGGCGATGACGACACGGACATAGACGAAGAAGATAGGGCCTCGGAGGCACCCTACGAAGGGCATGCGGTATCCGGCGTTGTCGACCAAGCAGAAGCGACGAGATATGCCATCATGGAGCACAGTCTTCCCGACCTGGTCCATACCACGGAAGATCTCATGAAACGCCTGGAACACGCCGACTACGACGACCCGGTCTTCCGTGGCCTTGTCAGGGTCAAAAAAGGCGCATTCGTTGGTGCCCGGGAGAATTTCGAAGAGAGCAAGACATCCCCCTTCATCGACTGGGCTCAGGCTCTTGAGCTATGCGCTACCGAAGAGAGCACGGTAGCAGCGGCAACGGCGATTGTCCGAGCAAACATGGTCACTGCTCTGGACGAGGTCCTGAATCTGAAAGCAGGCCAGCAGTTGGACCCCTTCCCTTTATTAGAAAGGCTCAACTCTTGGTTCCCTTCTCTCTTCGTCGTATCCAAGGAAATCTTCGAGCACCCTCAACTCACCCTCGACGTTCGCACCTGGTACTTGATTGAAGTTCTCAGGGGCCAGAAATCGGAGCCCAAGTACCGCCAGATCATTGCCGATGTCTTCTGCGAGCACGCTGACAACATACCCTTTCCTCAACGCTTTACCAGTGGCCCATTCAAGACCCTCGGAGAAACCACTGATGAAAGCCTTGAGGAGCTCTGCTCAGACAGAATCTCAAGAATCATTCCTTTTATCAAGAAGGACAAAAGAACTTACGGCGTCGAGCAGCTGCAGCAGTTGTTCCCCTTTCAGCGCTTGCTAGATGACTTGGAAACTTGGCTCAGAAGGACGTACGCCATGTTGGGGGAATCAATCGGCCGAGGTCGGTCAAATAGTGAGCATGAGTCTAACAGATTTGTTGATGCCGAGGAGGAAATCGACGACAGCCAAGCCGATGCAGCCTCGGAATCCCAGCCCATCGTTCGAGCTGGGACTGGCGAAGAACAGTGAGTACCATCTCCGCCGCACTCGCTATGTCATAGCCCACTGACACGCTTCTTAGACCTAGTCTCTTCTCTGGCAAGGCATCGGTTAGTTACCTCAATGGTCAACAGAGAAACACCCACATGGCGCCCCCATCAAATCAACGGCAAGATCCGCATCACCCAGAAGCTCCTCGAGACTATCCTGAACACAGCAACGCCGAGCTATTAGGTTCGCCCCCGCCCCCGTCAAATCAGGGACAAGACGTACATCCCCCGGAAGCTCCTCGCGACTATCCTGAGCACAGCAACGCCGAGTTATTGGGTTCGCCCATGCCTCCATCATCATCTCTTCTTGGGCAGGGCACAGCCAACGGGCCAGATAAGAAACCGAACTACCTCGATCTTTTCCGACCGGAGACAGTGAAGAAGCAGGAAAAGAAGGAAGATGAAGAGGAAGAGGAGGATGATCCGTTCGAAACTGACACTCGCCCACTAAACAAGGGCAAACGAGCTGCCATCAGCTCATCAATGCCACCGCCACCACGACCAAAACGACCCCGGTTCGAATCGTCCCAGCCTGTTCCAGCCACTTCCAGCGCTTCAACAAACTCCTGGACACGCTCCGAGCCACTGTCTTCCGCGCCCACCGACAACGACTTCGAGGCGCTCAAGAAAGCAAAATTGGCAGTCACACAAAAAGCCCGCCTCTTAGTTGCCCCAGCCCCTAGGCGCATTGCCTGGTCGAATCATGACTCGGCAGTACTCCTTCAACTCATCCGCGAACGTCACGCCGCCTGGGCCGCCATCGAGAACAACGACAACGACCAGTTCGAACACCCGCGCAACCAGCAGGCCTACCGTGACAAGGCCCGTAACATGAAGGTCGACTACCTCTTGACCGACGCCATCCTGCCCCCGTGCTTCGACCTCGTCGTCCTGAGCAGGAAGGAGATCAACCGTCTCATTAGTATCGGCAAAAACCCCTACCGTAGAGAGTCCGACATTAATCCAGAGGGCGAGGCTGTCAATACTGAGTACGATGGTGGACTCCTGGGGAGTAGTCAAGAGGAATAGCAGTGATACCAGCATTTTCTCCAATCTGGGAGAAAGCAGAGCTTCTTGGGCTTATATTATGCAGGCATACGGCATGTTCAGTGCATTCACTTATGCAAGGTGCAGACACTCCTCTTCGACGACGACGAATAGGCGGTCCTAGGCCCTTCAACGACGACACAGGATATTTTATTTATGAAGGACTGTTGGGATGAGGTCATGGGTAGGCGTTAAAGAGACGTCTTATTCTCAATTTATTGATCATTTCTGACCGTCCTCATCATTACCCAACTTCATCATAAACACTCGGGCAAGACCAGTAAAACAGACAAGACGCACACCATGAGAAGCCGCCAATGAAACCGACAGGCAGAGTTTAAATATAAAAAAAAAGGCGTTGGAAAATCGATTTGGACTTGGTAAAAATACGAGAAAAGAGACGTCGCCCGGACACTAATCTACAGCTGCACCAGCGCATATCCTTATGCATCCCTTGCCTTCCTCTTTTGGGCCCCTTGGTATCTTATTTCCCTCCTTCTCTCCCCTTGCAGTTGTAATGTCCAGGTCCGCCCAGGTGGAGTCGGTCGTGACGAGGACCCTCGGCCTGCCAAGGGGCCAGCAGCAACTGATATATCGCGAGGCGTGTTAAAAGTGAGAAAACAACACAGTAGAAGAGAAGCCGAGTGCGCAATGATCGTATGGTGAATGAACAAGCATCTTTCTTTTAGTTACGAGGCCGCTAACATAAACGCCAAATTGTGTGGGCCCAATGTCGGAAAAGAGAAGAAGAGGGTGTAGAAGGAGGAATATTGGTGAGCCGAACTAATTGAAGCGAGTTCTCGATGACGATGCGATACGATATCCGGTTCCGAGGGGATATAATCTCGAAGTCCAGATACTCGCGCATCTGTCCCTGCAGTCTCAGCTACGAGAAACGCGGTGGACACGGCACCTGACGTCTTTCGCTCCGGAGCGTCCCATTTCCTCTCCAAGGCATCGGAACTAGACTGTAACTAAAGAGAGAGAAAAAGACAAAGGGGTATGCTGCAGAATTTCCGAAACTGTTTTGACATGAAAGTTGGTTGAGAATAAAGAAAAATGAAAACCGCGATTCGATGCTGCGGTTTCGCGTGTCGTAGAGGGTATCCGTTGAATTCGAGTAAGCGCCAGTGGGCGTGCTGGAAAAGCAAACACACTCAAGAAAAGGAATGTGTCGCCAACCCTTGCATGAGCCACATTCTCCCTTCATTGCAGCCACTACCGTTGGCGGTAGGGGATGTCCCTCTGCTTGAGCCTGCTCGTCCTCCATCCTTCATACCACTGTTCTCTGCTGGCCTCGCGCAATTCGGCTCGCCATTCACTGAAGACGGCTTCCTTGAGGCGCTGGAAGTCGCAATGCTCCTCGTTGTACGGGTCCGCGAATCCCCATGGGAACTGGCGCCCAACAACATCAGGTTCGTACAAATCAGGGCTAATGATTGAGAGCGGCAAGAAAGGGGTCTCTTCCTCCTTGGCCTCCTCCTGGGCCTTGTGGCGTCGGATGGAATTGGTCGACAGACGCTTAGAACTAGGCGACGCGGCGGGGGATTCTCGGTTGCCCTGGATGGGAAGCCCCTGATCCTCAGGAGTCTGGGCGCCAGCTCGGTTGTCTTCAAATTCTTCATCACTCTGCTCATCCTCTTCGGCGATCCTATCGCTGTTGCCGTCATCATCATCGAGGCCAAGGGCCTCCAGGGGATCAAGGCCAGATTTCTTAAGGCTATCCCACACACTCTTCTTGAGGACGTTCATGTGCTTCGTGGTGATGGTGTCGGCTTTAGAAATGACGGGGATGACCGTCGTCTTGCCTTGAAGGGCACGCAGGACCTGCAGGTCGAGATCCTCGTCCAGGCTACCGAGGACACGGGCAACCGCTTCCCCACGGTAGCCATTATGGCCATTAGAGGCCAGCTTCCTGGCGGTCGCAACATTACGGTCGAGGCGAGCGGGATCAAGGACAAGGAAGGTGGCATGGATGTGGGTATCCTGTACACCAGGTGATCGAACGACCTTCATTTCCTCAGCAAAGGTCTCCTCGAACTTGCTCTCCAGGAATGCCGACATCTCTCTAAGCTGAAGGTCGACCACGTTCTTCTCCAGGCCTTCCGAATCCCACAGGGTCAAGCCAACGCGCTCGCCATCGATCTCGGTTTCGAGGTAGTGTGGGATAAAGTTTCCAGAAGAAGTTCGTTCCGGGACGAAGTCGTCCTCAGGCTTCTTAGCTCTCTTCTTGTGCGGGAGAGCCAGCGCGGTCTTGAGGAACTCAAGGAAACACGTCTTGCCAGCGTTGCGAGTGCCAATGACGAGGATGCTAGAAAATTGGAGACAATTGATCAGCAAGGTGGGACGAGCATGCGACGAGGGGCACAGAAGGATCAGAGCAGCGCAAGGGCGTCACGACAAGACTTACTTTAACGGAGTGGGATCCTTTCTTCTACGAACTCGGCGAGGGCTGTTGACAGTGCTGATGGCGCTGCTGGCATAGCTGTAGCGACCACGGTGCGTCATGCTCTCGGTTCTGGCGTAGGGGTCGAAACCACCGTTGGGCAGGGGAGGTACGGGGACGGCGCCGTAGTTGCGAGGCTGTTCGACAGAGGGGCGGATGCTGCTGTAGTCGGCGGATCGCGGGACGTTGGCGGGCGATTCGGGGCGCAAGTCGGCACCAAAGGACTTGGACAACTGCTCGGTGTTGTTGGCGAACTCGGGCAGCTTGGGAGGGATGCGAGAGGCGGCGGCCAGGCGCTGGCGCTCCAGCTCGGCCTCCCTAAGAGCCTGAGCCTTGCGGCCGCCCTTGCCCAAATCACCACTTTTACTGCGTCGTAGCAACATTCCGAAGCTTGTGCGACGAGCCTGTTCGGTCATTCTTTGGGGAAAGTGTCATGAAAGGAAAGAGTCGCGACGAGGGGACACCCGAGAGCATAAGCGGGCGGAGAGTGGAGGGTGGGAGGTGGACTGGCTGGTGGATGGCAGAGTGAGGAGAAGGGTGGGGACGACCGACTAGGGGTCGATGGATGGGGCAGGAACAGGTCGAGAACGAATGAAGAAGGAACGAAGGGCGACGAGTTGATGGATGGATGGATGGATAAACGGATGATGGGTCGACGGGTTGGTTTCTAGCAGCGGAGGCTAAAGCCACGAGGAGACGGACGGGGGCGGACTCGGCGGAGGAGGTGTCAGGGCGTTAGCGACGGCGACAGCGACCGGAGAGGCAGAAAAGCGATGTGATGCGATGCGATGCGATACACGACGGGCGAGCGAAAAGCGCGGGTTGTATCCGTGGCAAGCGCAAATCAAAGCGAGACGAATCGAAATCAGGTCAACCACAGGTCGACGGGAAGAAAGCACGATTCAGGGAGGAGAGCACTGGGCGCTGCAACCAAAAGCCGTGGAGAGGAAGGTGTTCGAGTGTGTGTGTGTGAGAGCTTGGGCTAGTAGCTTGAGCTTGTCGAGAGACGAGGAGGGGTGGGGAAGGAAAGCGCCGGCAGGTTGATGAAAGGGGCGCTGCAGTTGCGGCTCGGTGCGCAGAGTGGTTCCGGGAGCGAGGATGGATACCTTAGGATTCTGGCTGGTTTGGTTGCGACTTGAGGTGTCCAGTGTCGACACAGATGGTCGGGACGAAGGAAGCGTGGCCGCGTTTGCGTGTTGCAGGGGAAACCAGGTCCAGTGGGTTCCGGGGGGGGATGATTGGCTGGGTTCTGATGGACAAGGCCAAATGAAATCGAGGTCGGGGCGCGCAGCTTGTGAATCCCGAATTGCGCATGCGAATCACGAAGAGAGAGAGAGAGTGCTCCAGACGTTTGTAACTAGAGGCCCGATGCGACACGGCTTCGATGACAGGCAAATGCAGGGACTTGGCCGAAAAGGGGAGGGAGGCGTCAACTCAAAAAAGGCCCGACGGGTGGTGTGTTGAACCCGTCTAGAAGTCAAGGATATCGGGTTGAACGAGCAGAGGAAACAGTCCAAGGACACCACTTCTGGAGTTTGGCGTCTGGACCCTCGGAGCTTTGGGCTTTCAGAGGGGGGGTAGCAGGTACAGGAACCGGATCCGGAAGAGGAGGAGCGAGAAATGGTCAGGTCAGTCAAGCAAGGAGAGCGAGAAATGGTCAGGTCAGTCAAGCAAGGAGAGAGAGAATGTAACTGCTTGATAGTGTGTGTGTGGGCGGGAGCACGCACAGGCACAGACGACACTAATAAACAAGAGCGCGAACAGACAGACGGAGCGAAGAGTGAGTAAGTAACAGACAAGAGAGACAAGAGACCCCCCCAATTGGCCAGGGGTTGCTGGTTGTTGTTGACATGGTACGAAATACGCTCCCAATAGTACGGCTACGCTGTGTTACGAGTACCGTACACCACCACGTTGTTTCGGGGCGTTTTGGTTTATCCACCTTGACGACACCCCGAACGAAGCATAACTCAGCTTCGAAATGGGCATCCGGCGCCACTGCTATTTCGCCTCATCTACAGCTCATTAGCTGTGTAACCCAAGATAACCAATCCGAACGAGGAAGGCACAAGAGTGTCGCCATTCCTCTTCCGCAGCACGGAGAGTCAGAGCGAGCAACGTTCAGGGGGGTGAAATCGGGGTTTCTGCAGCGGGTGAGCACAAGGGAAAAA
>JAZAVK010000279.1:0-14951 GCA_037954305.1 Neonectria magnoliae
AGCTCGGGAAGCTCAAGGATGCTGCCCTGAGGGCCAAGAGCCGGGCCCCCAAGCGACTTCGTGTCGCGCCCGCGGCAGTAACCGCGGGCCCATCGACTGACCAGCTCGACGAGTTGGTCAGCGGGGTTAACCGCATCGCCGAGGTGCTTGAGCGCCTCGAAGGCGTGTTGGGACCGGCTCTCGCCCGCCTGGGCGGTGTCCCTGAGTCGACCGGGTCCTTAGAACTCGGGGAATCCGGCGGGGAGGACGATTAGGAGGAACGGGGTTAGGAGTAGGGTCGGAGGGTGGGAGGGGAAGGTGCGGGATCGGGGTGTGTCTGTAGTTTAGCATAGGCCGGTTTTTTTGCCCTTCGTGGCTTTTTTCTGGGTGTATTTCGTCTTTCCCTGAGGGGGGGCGAGAGGCACTCGGTGTGGGCGCGCTGTGGGTTCGGCTAGTACCCGCGAGCTCGAGCTATGTGCTCCTCGAGCTTGTGCTCTGCTTCCGCTTTGCGATTGTGGTTACTGTGGATTTGGAGGGCGAGCTTGTAGTGCGGGATGAGGCGTAAGTAGAGGAACCAGCGGGCGATTGATTGGGCTGTTTTGCGGTTTGATAGTTGCTACCTAAGTTTGTGTAGGTCCTGCGGTGGGTTCACGAGGAGGCCGCGTTTTTCAGTAAATCTTTAGCAGAAGACGATAATATGTTCGGGTATTTCTTTACTATTTCCGTATAGGTAAAGTAGTAAGGGCACGTTAGGCATATATCGGGAGAAAAGAAAGCTTCTTAAACCAATTTTCCCAGTCCTTAGCTATATAAGCATTAAGCTTTAGTGCTTATTAAGGTCTTAGTATAAATATAATACCTTTTTATTATTAGAAGGAGGGTAGGCTTCTACTAGCTTAAGATAATTCATCCTACAGCGCTCTCTTACTATATTTTAGAGTTAGGTCTAATATATAGTCCACTCAGATTAAGTACGGGCCTTAATTTTAGCGAGGGTTAGCACCTACCTTACGTATAGAAGCTAGCTTCTTAGCTAATCCTTAACTTCTTATAGTAGTTATCGCTAGGGTCCCCATTGTTATTTATAGTGGATCCACCTTATAGCCGCTGCAGTAGCGGACCTTATAAGCAGGGTTATATTCTACCTTTCCGCGCGGCTATAGAATTAAGCGGCTAGTTTATTAAGATAGATATTAAGGGGGGGGATAGCTAGTTCTATCTCTAGAAGGTAGGCTAGTATGGCTTTATATACTCTTACGACTATACATAGGCTTTAGGTCTATTCTAGTGCAAGTGCTTATACAATACCTTAGGGCTTTCCTCTAGGGGTAGTTAGGGTATAGTATACTCCTATACTATAGATAATAATTAAATAGATAATTTATATATAGATTAGTCTTACTGCTTTAAGGTTAATCCCTTATATACTCATAGCAATTACAGTAAGGGCCCGCTACTAGTATTTAAGCTTCCCCTTAAGGGTATCTATATATAGTCCCTAGAGGAGTTTATAGTAAAGGAAGAGTCTAAGGAATCTATATAACTTAATAGGCACTATTATTAGATCTCTAAGTTAGGCCTAAGTCTAGTCTATAGTACGTTTTTAAGTAAAGTATAGAAGCTTTACTTTATCTAGTTCCTAGGTTATTCCGTTCGTTTAGGCCTAGTTATTATAGATATCCTAGGCAGTTTTAAGTTAGGCTTAGGTCTCTTCTATATTATATCTAAATACTAGTAGGTTAGTATTATTAGTAAATCTAATAACTATTATCCTAGGTATATTCTTAAGGGCTTTATAGAGGCTAGAGATAAAGAGAATAAATAGTATAGGTAATAGGGGGGATCCTTAAGGGATACTAGCTTAGACCTTAATAGAGTTAGAAAGTTAGCTATCGAAGTAGAGGTATACTATTTATACTATAAGGTAGTTAGTAAGCTATATAAGAAGCTATCTAGGAAAGCCTAGTTATTATAGGGCTATAATAAGTTATTAGTAGTTAATAGTATTAAAGGCCCTTACAAAGTTAAGTTAGAGGAGAGAGCTAAGGCTATACTAGGCTTAGGCTATATATATAGCTTCGATAATAATAGCAAGGGCAAGCTCAGTAGACCTCTTTAGCTAATTACCTATCTATCCTATAGGTAGAAGCCCTTTCGATTCCGCTATAATTATAATATATTAGCTAATAATAGTCTTAATAATTTTTCTAATAATATTAAGTAAGGATATTAGTTACTATCCTAATATAGTTTATTATTTAGCTAAGGTCTTATTTACCTTTAGGATAACTATAATAATTATAATACAAAAGCAAAGCAAAAAGTAGCTTATTATAATACTAGTATTTACTATCTTAGTAATTATAAGTATAAGCAGCTTACTATATACCTTTAGGAACCTAGTAGGGATACTATCCTTACCTAGGGCTTTTTATAACCTAATCTTTTAAAGGGCTTTATAGATCTTAATAGGTTCAATATAAGGGTATATTAGGCCTAATTTAGGTTTAAGGGTTCTAGGGGGGGGGAGGGGAGGGAGATTAGAATTATTAGCCTAGGGTTTAGGGAAGAATCTCTATACAAAAGTTTTAGCCTTCTCTATATAAAGTATTACTAGCTCTATATAATTAGGTTAGGTAAGGGGCAGTAGCTATAGTAAGACTACTATAGTTCCACTATATAGTCTTATCTATCTTTCCATTACCTAGAACTATATACTATTATACCTTAGAAGCTCTATAAGGAGTTCTCTCTAGAAGGTATATTAAGTACCTTTTATACTATAGTCCTATTATACTTACGCTTTAGCTAGAGCTCGCTAGTCTAAGATTTAACTAGTATACTAGGCTATATAGCAAGCTTGTTTAAGCTCGCTAGTTACTACGGATATTTCGCTATTCCACTATAGATTTCAGTAGAGCATAGGTTTCTTCCGCTTCAGGATCGCGAATTAGGCAATCGCTTCTAGCTATTTAAAGAGCTAATCCACTACCTTATTAAGGGCTTTAGTAGTAGTTATTATACCCTAGGTCCATCGAAGACAGACTATTGCTTTACTAATAGCTTTATAGAGGTCGGTTTTCTTCCAATTATAACCAAGGTCTAGTTCAAGGGTTAGTTTATCCAGGGCAGTAGTAATATAGATTTATTATAAGAGATAGTTAGATCCTTCTAGTTTATAGTTAGTTCCTTTATATATTACGTAAATAGTCTCTAAGGCCTAAGCTAGATTAAGAGTACTATTTCAATAGCCTTAAGCTAGCCTAGTAATAATACTATAGAGCGTAAGGAGGCTAACATAATACTATACTACCTCCTAGATAAGGACATTACTACCTCAATCCATTTAGCTATAATAATCCTAGAGAGAGTAGTAAAGGTTAAAGTTACTAATAAGTAGTATATAGTTACTTAGGGCAGTTTCAGCTAGGGCCTATAGCATAGGCAAGTTACCTTTACTATTTAGAGGGTTATAAAGAGCTATAATTCAGTATTAAGTCTTTAAGAAGGTAATACTTACCCAGTCCTCTCCTACTTTAGACAACTATAACTTAGGTCTATATCGCTTATTAATATACATCACTACTTATCTACTTTAGTAAACTATATAGTAATTATATCTACCCGGGCAAGCTAGGGCTCCAGTCTTAGAGTTTCTATTAGGTTTAAGAAGTATAATTATATTATATTCGCTATAGGCCTATAGAGCAATCTATATAAGGGTAGGCTAGTAGTTAGTATTCTAAAAGAGTACTAGCATTAGTTAGTTACTTAGGGGGGCGATAGTAATAGTAAGGGAGCAGAAGTAAATATTATAAGTAGGGATAGCGTATAGGAAGCATAGGCCTAGGTTAAGAACTAACTAAGGACGCTTTATAGTCTATTTACTAAGCCTAGGGGCCTTCCGGGCCTCCTTAGTAAGAGGCTTCTAAGTAGTTAAGCTAATAGAGAGGGGGGTAGGAAGCTCTAGGATATAGGTACTTTAGTTACTATATAATCTTAGAAGTAAAGCAATCTATCTAAGTAGCCTTCCTTAGTATACACCTAGTATAAGGCCGCAATAAGGTAGTTATAGCTCTAAGCTATATATTCGCCTTTACATAGGACATAGTTTAGCAGGATCTCTCCTCACTTAGTTAGGCATCCTTCCCCATTAGGGTACGCAGCGCCCCCGCATCGCCCGTAGGTAGGAGCTAACTTATAGTTCCAAGCTAGGTATCCGAATTTAAAGTAGTTATAGTATTAGGTAGGACAAAGTCCCTTATTAAAGGGTTTATAGTTATATAGCTATACATTAAGCAATAGGCTATTATCGCAAAGATAGTTTACCTTCTTAATAAAGCTAATATATAGGATTAGGTTTATCTTCGCCCTAGGGCTAGGGCAGCTAGTCTTTTATTTTTTTACTTAAAGAATCCTTAGTTAGTTAGATTTAGTAATTTCTTTAATAAGCTTATTAGTATTATTTAGGATAGATATAAGTTAGATTCCCTTCGCTATTACTATAAAGATTAGGGGGGATAAGGCTACATTATTACCAAAGGCTTTAGTAACCCAATCCTCAGCATAGTAAGCTTACGCCTTATCAGCAGTAAGGAAAGTAAGGACTATATCACCGCTAAGGAGCTTTCATACTATAATAACGCTAGAGTTACTATAGGCCTAGTTCGCTACCGCTATAGTATCTTTTAAGGTTCGGTTACTAATATCAGAAGGAGCATTTCTAGTTCAGATAGTAACTTCGCATTTAACATAGCTTTAGGTCATTCATTCGAGGCCTCTACAGTTTAGGGTTATAAGGTTTCGCGCTACAACCAATATATATAATAATTAATTTCTTTTATAGTTATTAGTTCTAGTAAGGGCTATCTTAATAACTAAAGTAAGGGTATTAGTAACGTTTAAGGTAATTCATTCTTCAAGGCTTACTTCTAGGTTACATAAGGTATCCTTTTTGCAGGAGGTACGCACTTATGTCTTATATATAACGCCATAGGATTAGATAATATTCCAGACTTATTTAAGGAGGTTAGGGGGGATAATTCTAGTAATAGCATTATATACTTCGCTTTCTAGGTTATCGACTAGTATTCTACTAGTTTCTACATTAGGTTCATTACTTTCGCTCGGTATATATTAGCTAATTCCTACTAAGGGGTTATATTAGCTTTAGTTAAGGCTATACGCCCCTAAGTTAATAGTTATTAATAGCGCATTAGCGCTATTACTATAGCCCTAATACACTATCGAATCTTAAGTAATATATATATAAGGATTTCGAATCTAGTATTAGAATATATTTTAAAGGTAGGTTAGTAGCATAGTAAGTAGAAACTAGGAATTCATAGAAAGGTTATAGGATTATATTCTACTTTTCTATATAGCTATAGAATTAAGTAGTTAGTTTATTAAGATAAATATTAAGGGGGAGGATAGTTAGTTCTATCTCTAGAAGGTAAGTTAGTATAGCTTTATATACTCTTATAACTATATATAGGCTTTAGGTTTATTCTAGTATAAGTACTTATATAATACCTTAAGGCTTTCCTTTAGGGATAGTTAGGGTATAGTATATTCCTATATTATAAATAATAATTAAATAGATAATTTATATATAGATTAGTCTTACTACTTTAAGGTTAACTTCTTATATACTTATAGTAATTATAGTAAGAGCTTACTATTAATATTTAAGCTTTCTCTTAAGGGTATTTATATATAATCCCTAGAGGAGTTTATAATAAAGAAAGAATCTAAGGAATTTATATAACTTAATAAGTATTATTATTAGATCTCTAAGTTAGGCCTAAGTTTAGTCTATAGTATGTTTTTAAGTAAAGTATAGAAGCTTTACTTTATTTAGTTCTTAGGTTATTCTATTTATTTAGGCTTAGTTATTATAAATATCTTAAGTAGTTTTAAGTTAGGCTTAGGTCTTTTCTATATTATATCTAAATATTAATAGGTTAGTATTATTAATAAATCTAATAATTATAATCCTAAGTATATTCTTAAGAGCTTTATAAAGGCTAGAGATAAAAAGGATAAATAGTATAAGTAATAAAGGGAATCCTTAAGGAATACTAGCTTAGATCTTAATAGAGTTAGAAAGTTAGCTATTAAAGTAAAGGTATACTATTTATATTATAAGATAGCTAGTAAGCTATATAAGAAGCTATTTAAGAAAGCCTAATTATTATAAAGCTATAATAAGTTATTAGTAATTAACTATATTAAAAGCCCTTATAAAGTTAAGTTAGAGGAAAGAGCTAAGGCTATATTAAGCCTAGGCTATATATATAGCTTTAATAATAATAGTAAGGGTAAGCTTAATAGATCTCTTTAGCTAATTACCTATCTATCCTATAGATAGAAGCCCTTTTAATTCTACTATAATTATTATTATTATTATATTTATATACTATAGACCTAGAAGGTAGATAGTACTTCTACTCTATATAGATATAAGAAAAACTAAGTAAATAAAAACCTATATCCTATCTATAGTAAGCCTAGATTAAGCCCCTTATACTATTACTATATATAAGTAAATAGTTTTTTATACTAGAACTAGAATTATCCTAGTTCCCTATAGTTAGGGAAAAAAAACCTTAATAAAGGGTAAAAGAGAAGGAAAAAATTATTTAAAGTAGGCTTATATTAGTTATATAGTAGAAGCGTACTAGTAGCTAAGGTATAAGACCTCTATATAATTATAGTTATAGTTAGGTAGGTTTAGTTAATAATAAGTTAGCTATATAGTACTAAGCTACTAATAGCTAATAGCTAGAGGTCTAGGTTTTAAGTAAGTAGATTTAGCTATTAGTAGGTTAGTTATCTAGCGCTTAGCTATTAGTAGCTAGCAGTTAGTATAGGCCTAGGGCTTTATAGCTATTAATAGCTACTAGCTACTACTCTAGATTTTAGTATTTAGTCTTTTTGCTTAGCTTATAATACTTTCCTTTCTTTCTTCTTTCTTTAATAACTTCTATAAGTCTTCCTATCTTAGATCCTAGCTATACTTATAATAGCTATAAGTCTTAGTTACTAAGCTAATATCCTTTCCTCTTCTAGGATTATTAATATATATATCTACTTAGTCTAGTATTATTAGTATTATAGCTTTACTATAGTCTTCTATAAGTAGATACTAATAATAATAATACTAGTAATACTAATAAGCTTCTCTTAATATAGTCCTAATATATAACTATACTAATCCTTAGTAGGTAAAAAGAAAGGCTAGGGTAGAGGGTATAGCTACTTTAGGGGATAAGTCTCCTAGTAAGGCTCCTATCACTACCCTTATAACTATAGCTATAAGGGTAGTATAGAATATCCTCTATTCTATATATATTATATAGATAGGTAAAGATAGTACTATAGGTCTCTACTAAGACTAAGCTAATATAGTAGTAAGTAGCTATATAGCTTATATATATATATATAAAACCTATAAGCCTTTACTATTTATTACTATTATAGCTACCTAAGCCTTAATAGTAGCTTTCCTATATAAGAAAGGTATTAATACTATAAGTATAAGTTAATTCTAATATATAATATTATATAATACTAATTAGAGTATAAGAGGAGCTTAGGAAGCTTAAGGATACTACCCTAAGGGCTAAGAGCTAGGCCCCTAAGTAACTTTATATTATACCTATAGTAGTAACCGCAAGCCTATTAACTAACTAGCTTAATAAGTTAGTTAGTAGGGTTAACTATATTACTAAGGTACTTAAGCGCCTTAAAGGTATATTAGGACTAGCTCTTGCTTACTTAGGCAGTATCCCTAAGTTAACTAAGTCCTTAGAACTTAGGGAATTTAGTAGGGAGGATAATTAAGAGGAATAGGGTTAAGAGTAGGGTTAGAGGGTAGGAAGGGAAGGTATAGGATTAGGGTATATCTATAGTTTAGTATAGGCTGGTTTTTTTGCTTTTTATAGCTTTTTTCTAAGTATATTTTATCTTTCCCTAAGGGGGGATAAAAGGTACTTAGTATAAGTATACTATAGGTTTAGCTAGTACTTATAAGCTTAAGCTATATACTCCTTAAGCTTATACTTTACTTCTACTTTATAATTATAGTTACTATAGATTTAGAGGGTAAGCTTATAATATAGGATAAGGTATAAGTAGAGGAACTAATAGGTAATTAATTAAGCTATTTTATAGTTTAATAGTTACTACCTAAGTTTATATAGATCCTATAGTAGGTTTATAAAAAAACTATATTTTTTAGTAAATCTTTAGTAGAAGATAATAATATATTTAGGTATTTCTTTATTATTTCTATATAGGTAAAGTAGTAAGGGTATATTAAGTATATATTAAGAGAAAAGAAAGCTTCTTAAACTAATTTTCCTAGTCCTTAGCTATATAAGTATTAAGCTTTAGTACTTATTAAGGTCTTAGTATAAATATAATACCTTTTTATTATTAGAAGGAAGGTAGGCTTCTACTAGCTTAAGATAATTTATCCTATAGCGCTCTCTTACTATATCTTAAAGTTAGGTCTAATATATAGTCTACTTAGATTAAGTATAGGTCTTAATTTTAATAAGGGTTAATACTTACCTTATATATAAAAGCTAGCTTCTTAGCTAATCCTTAACTTCTTATAGTAGTTATTACTAGGGTCCTTATTATTATTTATAGTAGATTTACCTTATAGCTACTATAATAGTAAACCTTATAAGTAGGGTTATATTCTACCTTTCTATATAGCTATAGAATTAAGTAGTTAGTTTATTAAGATAGATATTAAGAAAGAGAATAGCTAGTTCTATCTTTAGAAGGTAAGCTAGTATAGCTTTATATACTCCTATAATTATATATAGGCTTTAGGTTTATTCTAGTATAAGCGCTTATATAATACCTTAGGGCTTTCCTTTAGGGGTAGTTAAGATATAGTATACTCCTACGCTATAGATAATAGTTAAATAGATAACTTATATATAGATTAGTCTTACTACTTTAAGATTAACCTCCTATATACTTATAGTAATTATAATAAAGGCTTACTATTAGTATTTAAGCTTCCCCTTAAGGGTATCTATATATAGTCCCTAGAGGAGTTTATAGTAAAGGAAGAGTCTAAGGAATCTATATAACTCAATAGGTATTATTATTAGATCTCTAAGTTAGGCCTAAGTCTAGTCTATAGTGCGTTTTTAAGTAAAGTATAGAAGCTTTACTTTATCTAGTTCCTAGGTTATTCTATTTATTCGGGCCTAGTTATTATAGATATCCTAGGTAGTTTTAAGTTAGGCTTAAGTCTCTTCTATATTATATCTAAATACTAATAGGTTAGTATTATTAGTAAATCTAATAACTATTATCCTAGGTATATTCTTAAGGGCTTCGTAAAGGCTAAAGATAAAGAGGATAAATAGTATAGGTAATAGGGGGGATCCTTAAGGGATACTAGCTTAGACCTTAATAAAGTTAGAAAGTTAGCTATTAAAGCGAAGGTATACTATTTATACTATAAGGTAACTAGTAAGCTATATAAGAAGCTATCTAGGAAAGCCTAGTTATTATAGGGCTATAATAAGTTATTAGTAATCAATAGTATTAAAAGCCCTTATAAAGTTAAGTTAGAAGAGAGAACTAAGGCTATACTAGGCTTAGGCTATATATATAGCTTTAATAATAATAGTAAGGGTAAGCTTAGTAGATCTCTTTAGCTAATTACCTATCTATCCTATAGGTAGAAGCCCTTTTAATTCTACTATAATTACAATATATTAGCTAATAATAATCTTAATAATTTTTCTAATAATATTAAGTAAGGATATTAATCGCTATTCTAATATAGTTTATTATTTAGCTAGGGTTTTATTTACTTTTAGAATAGTTATAATAATTATAGTATAGAAGTAAAGCAGGAAGTAGCCTATTGTAATACTAGCGTTTACTATCTTAGTAATCGCGAGTATAAGTAGCTTACTATATACCTTTAGGAACCTAGTAGGGATGCTATCCTTACCTAGGGCTTTCTATAACCTAATCTTTTAAAGGGCTTTATAGATCTTAATAGGTTTAATATAGGGGTATATTAGGCCTAATTTAGGTTTAGGGGTTTACTATAATTATAATATATTAATTAATAACTATCTTAATAATTTTAATAATAATATTAAGTAAGGATATTAATTACTATCTTAATATAGTTTATTATTTAGCTAGGGTCTTATTTATCTTTTTAGAATAATTATAATAATTATAGTATAGAAATAGAGTAGGAAGTAGCTTATTATAATACTAATATTTACTATCTTAATAATTATAAATATAAGTAGCTTATTATATACCTTTAGGAACTTAGTAGGGATACTATTCTTACCTAGGGCTTTTTATAATCTAATCTTTTAGAGGGCTTTATAAATCTTAATAGGTTTAATATAAAGGTATATTAAGTTTAATTTAGGTTTAAAAGTTCTAGGGGGGGAAAGAGAAGAGAGGTTAGAGTTATTAGCCTAGAGTTTAGGGAAGAATCTCTATATAAGGGTTTTAGCCTTTTTTATATAGAGTATTACTAACTTTATATAGTTAGGTTAAGTAAGGGGTAATAGCTATAGTAAGATTATTATAGTTCTATTATATAGTCTTACTTATCTTTCTATTACCTAGAACTATATACTATTATATTTTAGAAGCTCTATAAAGAGTTCTCTCTAAAGAGTATATTAAGTACCTTTTATATTATAGTTCTATTATACTTATATTTTAGCTAAAGCTTACTAGTCTAAGATTTAATTAGTATATTAAGCTATATAGTAAGCTTATTTAAGCTTACTAATTACTATAGATATTTTGCTATTCTACTATAGATTTTAGTAGGGTATAGGTTTCTTTTACTTTAGGGTTATAAATTAGGTAATTACTTCTAGCTATTTAGAGAGCTAATCTATTACTTTATTAAGAGCTTTAGTAATAGTTATTATACCCTAGGTTTATTAAAGATAGACTATTACTTTACTAATAGCTTTATAAGAATTAGTTTTCTTCTAATTATAACTAAAGTTTAGTTTAAAGGTTAGTTTATCTAAGGTAATAGTAATATAGATTTATTATAGGAAATAATTAAATCTTTTTAATTTATAATTAGTTTCTTTATATATTATATAAATAGTTTCTAAAGCCTAAGCTAGATTAAGAATACTATTTTAATAGCTTTAGGCTAGCTTAGTAATAGTACTATAGAGTATAAGGAGGCTAATATAGTACTATACTACTTCTTAGATAAGGATATTACTACCTTAATCTATTTAACTATAATAATCCTAGAGAAGGTAGTAAAGATTAAAGTTATTAATAAGTAATATATAATTACTTAGAGTAGTTTTAGCTAGGGCCTATAGTATAGGTAAATTACCTTTACTATTTAGAAGGTTATAAAGAGTTATAATTTAGTATTAGATCTTTAAGAAGGTAATACTTACTTAGTCCTCTCTTACTTTAGATAATTATAACTTAAGTTTATATTACTTATTAATATATATTATTACTTATTTACTTTAGTAAACTATATAGTAATTATATCTACCTAGGTAAGCTAGAGCTTTAATCTTAGAGTTTCTATTAAGTTTAAAAAGTATAATTATATTATATTTACTATAGGCCTATAGGGTAATCTATATAAGGGTAGGCTAGTAATTAGTATTCTAAAAGAGTACTAGTATTAGTTAATTACTTAGGGGAGTAATAGTAATAGTAAGAAAGTAGAAGTAAATATTATAAGTAAGGATAGTATATAGAAAGTATAGGCCTAAGTTAAGGATTAACTAAGGATACTTTATAATCTATTTACTAAGCCTAGGGGCCTTCTAGGCCTTTTTAATAAGAAGCTTCTAAGTAGTTAAGCTAATAGAGAGAGGGATAGAAGGCTTTAGGATATAAGTACTTTAGTTACTATATAGTCTTAGAAGTAGAATAGTCTATTTAAGTAGCTTTCCTTAGTATATACTTAGTATAAGGTTATAATAAGGTAGTTATAGTTTTAAGCTATATATTTACCTTTATATAGGATATAGTTTAGTAAGATCTTTCCTTACTTAGTTAGGTATCCTTCCCTATTAGGGTATATAGTACCCTTATATTACTTATAGGTAAGAGCTAATTTATAGTTCTAAGCTAAGTATTTAAATTTAAAGTAATTATAATATTAGGTAGGATAAAGTCCCTTATTAAAAGGTTTATAATTATATAGCTATATATTAAGTAATAGGTTATTATTATAAAGATAGTTTACCTTCTTAATAGAGTTAATATATAGGATTAGGTTTATCTTTACTCTAGGGCTAGAGTAGCTAGTCTTTTATTTTTTTACTTAAAGGATCCTTAATTAATTAGATTTAGTAATTTCTTTAATAAGCTTATTAGTATTATTTAGAATAAATATAAGTTAGATTCTCTTTATTATTATTATAAAGATTAAGGAGGATAAGGCTATATTATTACTAAAGGCTTTAATAACCTAATCCTTAGTAATAGTAAGCTTATACTTTATTAGTAGTAAGGAAAGTAAGAACTATATTACTACTAGAGAGCTTTTATACTATAATAATACTAAAGTTACTATAAGCCTAGTTTACTATTACTATAGTATCTTTTAGGGTTTAGTTACTAATATTAAGAGGAGTATTTTTAGTTTAGATAGTAACTTTATATTTAATATAGCTTTAGGTTATTTATTTAGGGCCTTTATAGTTTAGGGTTATAAGGTTTTATACTATAATTAATATATATAATAATTAATTTCTTTTATAATTATTAGTTTTAGTAAGGGCTATCTTAATAACTAAAGTAAGGGTATTAGTAATATTTAAGGTAATTTATTCTTTAAGGCTTACTTCTAAGTTATATAAGGTATCCTTTTTATAAGAGGTATATACCTATATCTTATATATAATACTATAGGATTAAATAATATTCTAAACTTATTTAAGGAGGTTAGGGGGGATAATTCTAGTAATAGTATTATATACTTTACTTTTTAGGTTATTAATTAGTATTCTACTAGTTTCTATATTAGGTTTATTACTTTCGCTTAGTATATATTAGCTAATTCCTACTAAGAGGTTATATTAGCTTTAGTTAAGGCTATATACCCTTAAGTTAATAGTTATTAGTAGTATATTAGCACTATTACTATAGCCCTAATATACTATTAAATCTTAAGTAATATATATATAAGGATTTTAAATTTAGTATTAGAATATATTTTAAAGGTAGGTTAGTAGTATAGTAAGTAGAAACTAGGAATTTATAAAAAGGTTAATACCTAGCTTATTATTTAAACTTATTAGCTTATTACTTAGAAGAGAGTTAGATCTAGCTTACTAATATATTAAGTAAGTTCCTTATAATACTTATTTTATTTTTAGTATTATTTTATATTACTATAATAAGTAAGTTCTATTTTAAGTTTTATTAAATAAATAAAAAGTATAATAACTTTATAGTAATTATAATATATTATTTAAAAGATAATAAGTTATTTAAACTAGCCTTCTTAAGCTTATATATATACCTTCTATACTAAGAACCTAGGCCTCTCTACTAATACTATACTTCTAGATAGTATCCTCCTCTTAGTACTTTAGCTAACTAATAGCTATAAAACTAGAGTAAATACTCCCTACCTTAGGGCTAACTTTTTTAAGGAGTGTCCTAGATCTAGAGATAGAGTTACGGTTCTTAAGTTAAAACCCTAACTTCGCTACACCTAATTAAGATAGTATTGCTTCAAAATAAGGACTCTATGTCAAATCTAATAATGGCCGCCTGGGAAAATGCCAAGCACGGCCGAGAGCTCTTTAGGCTTGAGATGCGACCAGGCAGTGGGCTCGGATAGCTAGTAGCTCATTCCCTCACGATGCGCCGGTCTACAATTTGAGTATACCCACCGTAATGGAATATTCTTTCGTTCTTGAGCCCCGGGCCGTCAACCCAGGGAATGGAATAGAGTAGGCAATGGTCAATCGATGCGTATGCCTGGGGCCTGGAGCCGGGCCATGTGCCAGGATGCGGGCACAGTATTGCCTTCGGTGTCAGTGACTGTGCGCTGGCATAAACATACAGGGGCTTGAAACGATGCCAAGCCCTTAGCTCAGGCTGATCACCCTGCTCACCCGCCGGGTCACCCTCTGCTCGGGTTAAAGCAGCGACAGCTCAGGCCCAGCGCCACAAACGGATTGGGACTGCAAGAATTGCCGGGGGTGACTATTGAGGTAGGTTCGGGGCAAGGAAACTCGCCTGTTGTGTGCTGTGTGCGTCTCTCTGTCTTTGTGTGGGCGCGCGCGGTTGTGTGTGTGCACGCGCCACAGACCTCGAGCAGCATCATCCCGGATGCACGACCAACCAACCACCAAACCCAATGCCCATCGCGAGAAACCCTGCTGCACCCCACAATTGGTGCTGTATTTGCATGCCTGACTTAGCACTAACTTACAGTGCACTAAAACCCAGCAGCTTGCGAGCAAAGACAAAGGGGCGGCTCGCCTCGGCCGAGAGCAGAAGGCCAGATCCCGCCTCGGTGCGGGCTAGGTTAGTAGTAGGTTCAAGCAGGAGCTGGAGCTCAGCGTCACGGTAACTAATAAGGTACCTTGAGGTAGCGGACTAGTAGGTGGCTTACTGAATACCTAGGTAGGTAGTAGGTAGGTAGGTAGACCAAGCACGTAACTGAAGGTGCGTACGTACGTCTACTGCTGGTAGATGACTTCATCAGCCCTACTTTCTGCCTTGGGCAGCTGGTCACTTTGCCCCTCCAATTACTAAGTAGTTGCCTTGCTTAGCTCTCGCCGTGGGGCTCTTACCCTATACCCGTGGTGATTCTGTAAATGCCACTATGTTTTATAATGTCGAATTGATAATATCTGTCCTGTTACCGAATACTAGGTGTGTGTTTGTGTGTCACGTCCTCCTCCTGTGGTTTTTTTTTGGGGGGGGGGGGGGGGGGGGGG